>JACTOM010000198.1:331494-450489 GCA_015832385.1 Elymnias hypermnestra
TTTTTTTTTTTTTTTTTGCGAAGAGACTAGTCCGGTTCCGTCTCACAGGTTGCATCTAAATATGAGTATATTCATCAATTTAATTAATAGATTTAGAAAAGGCCTATGATCGAGTAATGAGGAATGAGCTGTGGTCAACATTATCTACGTATGGAGTGAGAGGTAATCCGATTCAAGCATTGAAGTCTCTCGATGAGGGTTGTAGTGCTTGTGTCAGAATAAACGGAGCGTACGGAGTGATTTCCTGTCGAAAGAGGTGTTCGACAGGGATGTGTTGCATCACCATGGCTATTCAACCTATTTATGGATAACTGTTTGACAGATTTAACAGAAAGTATGTATGGGTTAAGAATGAATGAATTACTCGTCAAATGTTTACTCTGCGGCGGTAAATATTATGAATGAAGCTTTGAAAGGGAAAGGAATGAAAGTGAATGTAAACAAAACGAAAGTTATGCTTTTTAAAAGAGATGAATATATGATGAATGGCAATATTTTGATAGATGGGGAACAAGAAGTGAAAGAATTTGTATACTTGGGATGTAATTTACAAAAGATGGAACATGTAAAAGTGATATTGAAAGGAGAGTGAATGCCGGGAATATGGTAAATGGTGCTCTGCACGCCTTTATGAATAGCCAGATGGTGTCTCAAAGGGCTAGACTGGCAGTGCATGCTGGAGTGTTGGTGCCAACACTTATGTATGGTAGTGAAAGTTGGGTATGGCAGAAGAATCACAAAAGTAAAATAAATGCGGTAGAGATGAGAGCGTTGAGAAGCATGAGTGGATTAAAACTGAGTGACAGAGTAAGAAATAGTGTGATAAGAGAACGTTGTGGTATAAAAGAAGACGTAGTGACTAAAATTGAGAAAGGTATGCTTAGATGGTTTGGGCATGTAGAGAGAATGAATGAAAGGAGACTGACAAAAAGGATTTATGAGTCAAGAGTGAATGCGAAAGTTGGAAGGGGAAGACCAAGGCGAACGTTCCTGGACCAAATCCAGGACATTTTAAATAAGGGCCAGGTCAAGAGTACTCTAAACCGACGAACTTGTATGAAAGGTTTAATGAGAATGAAAGAAGCGAAGGAGATATGCAAGGATCGTGGCAAGTGGAAGGATGTAATCTCTGCATACCCTTATGGGAATGAGGCGTGATGCTATGTATGTAGTATGTATGTATGAGTTTATAGATATGAATTTTTTTATTTTGTCTGTTAGTTTAACCATCTGTTCTGACTAATTATGGAAATTGCTACACTGATATCGTAGAAACTGTTACTAGAGAGATAGTTTACTTTTTTATTAGGGTAGTATTTTAATGCCGACTTGTTAGTTTAAGACAGTAGGTCACTATCCTTGTTCGAGGTAAATTTACCTTTTAATGGTTTGCATATAACATTGAACCGAAACGTAATTTATTAGCTTGTCGCGACTTTTTTGTTAGTAGTGTACTAACTAGCCAGGGCCGAGAATCCCTACCAATCTAGACCTAGATATATTAAAAACATAATTTCCTACCTTTGTCCTGTCGGTTAACGAAAACGAGACCTTTGTAAGTGTAGCGTGTATTCTTACCATTACGCCATCGTCAAAATATAGCTGAGGATGAGATGAGAATATATAAGGAGTGACGTATCTTCAAGAAACGACGACGACGACGACGACATTGAAACAAAATGATGCTGAGTTTCCTAGTTTACATTTTTTTCTAATGCACAGCAATTTCGTTATTTCAACTAGTATTATTTTCTTAAGGAAATACGTTATCATTGATATAATGTTTTTTTTATCCGTTCATCGTCCAAGGCTGAGCAGTTGTAGGTCAGACCAACTCTAGACATAAACGCTTATCTTAAAGAACAATATAAGACATAGTTTTGTTTTGATACGCACTTGTCGTAATCTATATTTATTCAGATAAATATATGTAGGATATTTTAAGAATTCAATTACAAACAACATGAAATAATTAAAATTTACTTTGCAAACATTATTACTGCATAAGTGATTGTTTGTTTGGGAAAAGAAAGTGTCGTATATACTACTCCATTTCTAATATATAAAATTCTCGTTTCACAATGTTCGTTCCCATACTCCACCGAAACGACTTGAGTTTGAATAGTGGATTAGAATCGCTATTCAAACTTATCATGGATGTTTCTTCTCTACAAAGATATGGCATATTTATATGGGGAAATTTTAGTAATATTAAAAAGGTAAAAAAAGGTACTCAAAAACGATGTATAAGCGATGCGATGTGAGCATAATAGCGAGCATCTGCGATGTGAGCATAATAACTTCCAGTAGACCTCTTTTTAAAGAGCTAAACGTGTTTACTGTACGTTCCCTATATATATATGAGGTGTTTGTATGTAAAAACACCTTTGGAGCAGTTTTAAAAACGCTATGATGGGACGCAATTTAAACAATTTAGATTTCAAAATAATGTAGTAAGCCCCTGTCTGTACAAAGGGCTGCTTTTTGACAGAAATTGTCATGAATGTTAAAATTTATAATAAAATACCCAAAGCTCTAAACGAAATTAATAACCTTAATATAAATAAACGTAAATTGAAAAAATGACTAATATCTGAATGCTATTACTATATCAAACACTATTTAAATGAAAGTAAACTATATTAATATGACTGTATTCATACGTAACTTATAGAAATGTAAATATCTGAAATGATGATGAAGCAATTATTTTAAAACGATATTATTTTGCCTTATTATAGATGTTGCATGGAATTATATGGTAGATTAGGTGTTGTACACTAGGTCTTGCAATAATCATAAGCGTGTTATTGTTGTCAAAACTTTTAAAAATTATTTGTTACCCCTTGTGTTAAAGTTCTTTGTTAGCATTGACACCTACAAACAGCAAATATTCCTCTGGAAATGCCATCAATCAAGGATAAAATTACTAATGTTTTACGATATTTTAACTAATCATTCCGTTATAACGTCCTAATGTTATTAATATGAATCTGCCAGATCATTTAAATATGCAGGATAATAAAGTCAATAAAGAGTTTTAAACCTGCTATAGTCTTGTTTTTCCCTCGCTGGGAATGCATCAAGGCATCCCAGCTGAAACTTATGCCTTCAGCCAAAAGTGTGGGACTGGCTGCAGTACAGAATACGGACAGAGGTTTCATACGGATATTCTGTTCTGGGACCCTGGGGATATCGGCTATCGAAATCAATGAAAGGGATAGAAGATGAGTAGAAGCAACATCTTCTAACCTCCGGTCTCCCCCTTCGGACAGATGTTGCCTCTGCGTCGCCTTCCCTCTCCCTCTCTGTGGCTTCCTTCTGCAAGATGACGTTTTCACAGAAGGAAGTGATCGCTTCACAGCCAATTTCGCTGCTGAGCAGATAGAACGCGTTTCACCAAAATTTTTAAAGGTAAATAACATTATATTGAGTGATCTATAAAGAAAG
Organism: Elymnias hypermnestra; assembly: GCA_015832385.1. Lineage (NCBI taxonomy): Eukaryota > Metazoa > Arthropoda > Insecta > Lepidoptera > Nymphalidae > Elymnias > Elymnias hypermnestra. The sequence continues at coordinate 334,945 of JACTOM010000198.1, forward strand.
GTTTATAAAAATAAATAAAATACCTTTTATTTTCTACTCCTACACTTCTCTGCACATTTAAACACAAACTAAATATTCTGAACATATTTCGATTATGAGGGGTGATATTAGAACAAGAATTTACATTCTGAATGCATTATGATGGTGGTATTTTGACGAACACTTTACAGTAAATAAGGTAAGCAGCAGTCAAATAACGTCAAATAATGAGAGAGGATTTTTGGCACTGCTTTTGGCAGGTACACAAGTGCACTCTCTATTGCTTCACTCACATAGCCCGATTTGACGGGAATTCGATACGACCGGAGAGAGATCAGGCGCCGGACCGACGGCTTAACGTGCTCTCCGAGACTTCCCAACTTAGGGTAAATATTGTGAAAATCTTATTAGAAAACTCAATATCGATTTATGAATTCACCCGACCCAGGACAAGAACCCAGGACCTAATGTCTGTAGTCGAACATGCTAACCACTTGACCAATGAGGCAGTCGTACTTAGCACAATATAAAAAAGTAAATATTATGGCAATTAAAGAATATGTGACTTTAAAATTTGAACGCCGAGTAAAGAAATACAATACAGTTTATTTGTTATTCTTGCTTTCATTGCCTACTGTTTATTCTCGTGTAAACTGGGTAAAGCTGGGTGGAAAGTTCTTGGGTCAATGCATTGTCTTAATGCCACCAGACGGGCGAAGTCCAACCACTCAGACGTCTCGACCCAGATCCCTGTCTTATGCTATTTGATACTTAATGTAGCATTTTAGTAAAATTTATGACAGTTAGTTATTACCTATCCCAAGTAAGATAAGTGGTGACCATATTATATTAAAAATTATTTACGTTTTCAGGATCAGGAATCCTAATGACAAATATAGATATAACATAGGTGTTAGATTATATCTGTTTTGACCATAATATACTGATGGTAGCCCAGTCATAGTTATTTATCAATATATTATTAATAGCTAGCAATTTTTTCGCCCCTAGTCCCTAATTACCTATCTTAAGGTAACTTAAAATTGTCCACGGCAAAATTATTAACATGTCGTTGTACATGTTTAACTAATTACTAATTTAGAAATGTACCTTCTTTTATTACAATTACTAAAATATGATATAGATAAAATAATATGGGCCAATAAATAACGCAATTTTCTTTATATTTTTTAATAGTTATTATCAATGACAATATTCTTTTTATTTTTCGTAAAAAAAGAACGTTTTTATCTGGCTGAGATTTGATGTTACGTTTGGCATAAAATACATTGTGTAGAATTGCTAAAAGTGTGCTACGTCGTAACTGTTGCGTAGTTTACAACCCGTTGTTTTAAGATAAAAGCTACGCGATGCTACGTAGACAGCAATTTTACCCTTGCTTCTTGAAGAAAGAAACAAGTTTTTTAACACTCGAGGGTAATAATTTGATTCATTAATAAATACATAGAACTTACACTCATGCTCTAAAAGTAAATATCATATATAAAGATAATGAACCTAACTTCAACACTAGTATATTAATAATAAGCACCCTAGTCCGTATAAAAACTGGTGGTACATGTGTCAGAATATGTAGCATTACGAATCGGGTTAGGTATTAGATTGGTTGATAGAAATACAAAAACTCATGCTTAAACTTATAAAATGAAACCAGCAATCTCTGCCCGAAAAAGATAAAAACATGTGTTAAAAAGAAAGCCATTCCTAGCCATCTTATAGGATTTTCTTAAAATTATTACATATACTGAAAACTTTTAAGCTTTTACGTAGGCTTTCAATAGATGATTCATGTGTATCTGAACTTGAGGGGATGAATAAAAAAGTATACTTGTGACGATTGAAAATTTTACCAACATATATTTAGACTACATACTCTCAGTGTTAGACAAAATAAAACTTCCGTTGACTTGGCAGCAACCGTTTCGTTGACCTCTTAGGATAGTTCTACAAATTAATACGTAATAGAAACAAAAATCACAGTCCCAGTCAATATAGTTTATAAGTATGATATATTTACCTAGATGCTTCATTTAAATAGCACTATCCTGATAACTAGCAATTAACGGTGTACAGATGGCCTCAGATGTCTGGAGTGAAACTGGCCAGTACATTCATTGACCTCAGTATAATTTTAGTTAAGTATATGTACCTTACATAGTAGACATTACGAGGAAGACAAGGATTTAAACATTATAGATATTCTCCTAGGTGCCACTTGCATTCCCAATCCCCTGGAAAAATGGGGAAATCCGTACTTAGTGACTGTCTACATTAGAAAGACCTCACGTTGTGGATATTAACGGAAATTTATGATGATATTAGTTAGTGTTTTAAGGGAGCAAAAATGCCTTTCTATTGAAACCGGTTTCAAGCATGTCATTTGTATGATTTCAAAGTTTATAATGAATATGGGTAGAAATATTTAATGTGTTTCACATTCACAGAGATTTGAAATGGCAAAGTCAATGACTGGGTTGCATATTATATATAATAGAAGTGGTACTTTAATCTGATTTTTGATTATTACAAATTCATAAACTTTCGTTTTTCCAAATCATAAAAGTTCACAATTCATTTTGTCATTTAATAATGTTTTCAATTGATTGAGTTTTAATACAATTCAATATATCAAACTAATACACTTTTTGGGAAAACAAAAGTTACTTTTGCATTTATAATATTAGTATAGATAACTACCTCATTGGTCTTAGTTTGCTAGTTATCTACTCTTTGAAATAATGATTTGGTATACGAGTGTAAAAGTAATTTGTGTTTTCTGATTTGTCTGAATCTATTGACGGCAATGATGTAGATTTGCTCGAAAAACCCGTTCAGTGTGCATCTAATAGTAATAACCACAACAAACTTTCACAAAATAATTGTTTTATTAAAATTTACATGAACCTTAATGTAATACTCAATATGTAACGCTCAGGAATGTTATTGTAGTTGTCACTTTATGCAACTATGTATTAATAAAGCCTGTATGTAGGTGATATTATAATAAAAGACTGGCTCACTTCTTTATCAACATACTGACCTACTAATAGAAAGTAGATTATGATTAATCCAAGGTGCAAAAGGTATTGTCGTCGCTTTAATACGCGGATAATACGTGTTGAAACGGACAATTTGTAAAGTATAGCGATGTAAATTAAGTCACTGACTTGCAATTTTCTTATACTTTACTCAGTACAGTTACGATGATCGAAGACTTCACACATATATTTTTATAACTTAAATATCAGGAACTTATATGACGAAATTTAAAACTTAGAATGACAGAAGAGTTCAACACCATTTGCTCGCCAAGATCTAGAGCACCAATCAATGAGGATGGGGTTAAGTTATGGAACCTTTTTGTAAATTCACAGAAGTTTGCAATGATAAGTCAACAGCAAAGTACTCAATATATACAGGGAAAGGCAGACATAAGCCAATCAACCAGAATAAATAAATCAACAAATACAAAAAACGAAGATAAGGAACTTATATTAGCACACACTTTTAATAAAATGAAAAATAAAAGAAATCCAAAAGATATAGTACTTAGAAAATGGAGAGTAAAGCAGTCCAACGCTAAGTATGAATTGGCAAGGAAAGCCATTATTGATACGATAAAAGAAAAATTTGGAAAAGGAAGACATTACAAATTCGAATCTTCTGATGATGGTGATAAAGTCGGTTGTAAAGGAGATGTAGCTCCAGCTATTAATATAAGTAATGTGGATGTCGAAGAAACATCAAATTCGAATGTAAATTGTACGATAGCCTGTCAAACGGATTCGGGCTTTCCTTTGGAAGGTGGTAAGGTTGAAGTTGGATATATTAGAGAGGTCGGTGTAAGTCACGCAAGTAAGCTTCAGATGGGGCCAGGTGGTGAGCTGGCACAGTGGAAGCTCACTGCTTACGGCAGTAGGGCGGCGGGTACGGTGGGCGGATCACGCGGGTTACTGGAAGACAAAATGCCCGTAAGTAACCATTTCCTACTTATCAAAACATTACATATATTACGAAACCAGAAACTTAACCTAAACAAACATTTTGCTGAATATTTGAATTACAACGGAGCTGTGGTATAAAGTACTATTGAAAAAAATTCGTGGAGGGGGAGCAAAAGTCAAAGTGAAAACATAGAACTTTTTCATTAAAATTAATGTCAATGATTTTTTTTTATTGTTCTACATTAGAAAAAAAATTTATAGACTTGTTATTTTTTGTATATACCCGAAAATAGTATTCAGTCACAAGGCGCCTAATCACGTCATAAAGTTTAAAAGTTATTAAAGTTGTCAAAACTTTCGTTCGTTCTACACAGAAGGGGTTTCGACGTTGAAAGTTTTAAACAGTCTACACATATAGGTATATTTATTATAGGGTATAATCAAATTCCGTTCATTTGAGGGCCGTGTTAAAAAGGCCTTGTACGTTTTTTTTTATTATGAAAACATTAACAACATCACAACAATCTTTCAAAAACATTTCAGGAAATTGTATTATTTAAACTAATATTATAAAGAGGAATCATTTGTGTTTTTGTATGTATTTCAAACGTTTCCACACAAAAACTACTGGACCAATTTCAAAAACCTTTTCACCATTAGTAATATTTTCACCGAGTGACATAGGCTATATTGATTTCTCAAAAAAAGATTGAACACTAATAAAAATGCATTAATGTAACCCGAGGTGTAAAAAAAATTGTCACAAAAAATCTGTCATCGAGTGTACTGCGTAAACTATTGATGATAGAACAAAATGTTCTACAAAATTATACAACGTATTAATATTTATAAAAAAGTTCGCAATACCATATGTCCAAATGTAGTTATGTCACTATAACTAGTTTTTTACATTTTTATTATTATTTTGCTGTCACTAAGCAAAACTACGTCAAATGTTGTGTATGGTACAATAAACTTCTACAAATAAATTTCTTCTCTAATATTATAGAAGTTTTGCATTTTTAATTTTATGTTCTTACTTTTAACAATTTATAAGAGTCAAGCTAAAAATTCATGCACAGATTAAAAAAATTCTTTTAATACCTGCAGTAGGAACAGTTTCAGTACCTGGAGTATTTTTAAATTTACTACTGTCGGACATTCTACTTAAATGATGTTACAAATTTAAAATGTATTGATTATATTATGAATGTAAGTGCGTGTCTAATAATCTGAAAGGAATTAATTAAAAACTAAGTGAAATAAAATTTATAGGAAAAAATAAATCTATAGGAGGACTTAGTAGACTTTTCGGTGCCATCGGTATCTACACGGGTGAAACCGCGAGGCATTGCTAGTTAAGAATATATTGATAACAAGACGATTATGTTAATACTTTTACACTCCATTGAATTACTATTGTTTATAAGATTTGATATTAGAATTATTATCCCGATGTGACGGCAGAAAAGTGAAATACCAAGATTTTTCCAAATTTCAATAACATCAATAGCATATAGCACTTGGCTACACATGTAACATTTCTTTTACATAGTATGTTTAAATGGTTATCTTCTTGGGCATAATTTTCAAAACAACTTAAATTTAGTGGGAAACCCCTTTTTTTGTCGCGGGAAATGTATTATCGCACCCCGGCTGAAAGTTATACCTTCAACCATGAGTGTGAGACTCGCTGAAGAACAGAATAAATGCCCACTAAAACCCAGCGGACCCTCAGTGTCCTGAACAGAAGTACCAGAGGTGCAGTGGACATTGCGATCTGGGACTCCGGATATTGTCTGTTACGACCATTCAGAATGGCAGGACACTCGCAAAGGCACGTCTCCTAGTTCCCTGTCTCCTCCTACGGATAAATATTGGACCAAATGTAGAATATTTTAATTAAAGAATTGTTTTTAAAATTTAAATTAATGATTCCCTAATATAAAAAATCAGTATACGTATGTTTATAGTGACATAATCGTAAAAACGTCTATTGAGTGAGGTAAAACTTATACACAAATGAAACTTATTCTTCTATGTTATATGTTCTTACATATGTAACTTTCTATATGTAAGAACATAAACAACTATATACATTCATGTATAATAAACACATTCATGACAAATACGGCATAAACCAATAAAATATATCGTTAGCTATAAAAATTCACAGGTTTTTTATTAGTCGGATCCGTTATAATTGATTCCTAAAAAATATTTTATAATCAATGATAAATAGAATAGCGAAACGATATCTTTGTAGTGAAATTTATTGGTTTATCAACAAAATCTGTCGTATTTGCCACTGGCACATGTTGATAAAGTAGTTGCTAAGTGCGCCCGAAAGCACTTGATACGGCTAGCTCCTATCTACAAAATGATATAACATATTTCTGATATCAATACAACGTGATGTATAACAATGTTAATATAATCAATATTTAGGGCAATAACAGAATCTTTCTTTTTTATTGAACTATGTGCTGTTTTCATGGCGTAAATTATCTATAGTGGAGAATAGGGTTATCACTAGCGAGCGATGCGTAAATGACATCCCTATTACCACGCTGGCTCCCCAGCACCGCCTGGAACAGCTCTCGCCAATCAGCGCCCGTATCACTAAGGTGCACCGATTTTTGGTTTTGTCCTCCGTTGATGTAAATTTACGTCAACGTAATATTTAGAAGGTAAGTGCCGAACGAATATTTTGCAGTATAAGGTTAAGACTTTTATACAGACTTGGTTAAACTTTCACAAATGTGATGTGCAGTTCACATTATATCAATGTTGAAAAGTTTTTTTTTAATTTATTATTTTTGCTATAAGGGTGATTGCGGGAAATGAGAGTGACTTTCACAACTTTACATGCTGAAATACGTCATTTTTATTAAGTACAAATCAGGAGGTTCGCAAAGTGTTTCTGGTCTTCTGATAGCCTGGAAAAAGCTGTAAAGCTAATTGAAGTCCTACAGCAGGCCCTTCTATCCCATTTTCAGGATCCCATTTTCAAGTCTTCAAAAGAGGATAAAAAAGGTTCTACCTCAAAAAAAGACCTCGTCTAGGACGCTTCATTATTTTTAGTCTTGAGACAGAAGCAGTACTAGTAAACTTGACGAAGAAATAGGCAAATATTTTATAGGGTTGCACGAAAATATATAGGTAAATAAAATAAAACAGACGGAAGGCTACTAAAACTACAATACAAAAGAAGGATCCTGAAAAGGTAAAGTGCGAAATACTACAAGAAACGAACGAAATGTCTATACCAGATGCTGACGGCTAATGCCAGGACGATGCGGATGACTACGCAGAAGATGCTGGAAACAGATGCCTAGTACAAGTAACAACGAGATTTGGTTCAGATACATCTCATGTAGTCTGTGGCATGGGTATATCTGCGATACGTGCTAGATTTTCTTTAACTCCGATTGCCTTCTGGGCTGACCACCATTACCCGCACGTTGGTGCAATTAGAGTTAAAGCCGGTTTTTTTACTTTTATATAAAAAACTGTTGTTGAAAATTAATACAAATAATTTATTGAAATCTCAAATTAAATAAATAAATAAGATTTTATTTTCTGATATAACACTTTTCTGCACGTTGAACATACACAATGTAATATTACAATAGTATAAATACATTAGTTATTGCAGATGAATGTGATGCCGAAAATGGGAATACCGCTCAGCTATCGTTAGGGACTAGCTCAACGCTGGTTTTCAGCGGCGACTCGGGACGAACACAAAACTTAACCTAAGACATTTAAACTAAAAAAAAATAGAATACACACACACACACACACACACACATATATTAAAATTAGAAAATCGTCAGTGACATTTTGACCGATCTCGGCCAGTCTATTCGCTGTTATCCGCAGTTAATACAAAAGTTGGGATAACAAAGAGTTCATGAGGAAAAAATAATGCAATTTTATTTGGATAACGTATCCTAAGTACAGTACCTCTACAGGTAAGAGAGGCTAAATCATTGGATTTGTTCAAGAAACATGTAAAGAGTTATTATCTTTCTATATGTTCCTAATGACGACATTTATTTGATCTATTTGTTCTAAGTTATATGTATCATGTGTATTTTACATATAGGTATATTATTATGTATCTATTTATTATATTTAGTTAATTATTTGTAAGTTAAAGTGTATGTATTAGTATGTAGGAATATTTGTATGTAAGTATTTATATAGTAGGACGTATTTATATAATATTATAAAGTAGGGACACCACCTACCCTATTTACCTCACATTGTCTCTTTAACCCTAAGGTTGCCTGGCAGAAATCGCTAATAAGCGATAAGGTCGCCTAATTGTACTATTGTCTTGATTTTGTTTCTTTGTTACTTGTTTCATGTTTGTGGTGTACAATAAGGAGTATTCTATCTATCTATCTTAAATAGTAAATATCTAGTAAACGTAGTAGATAAAAATATAAATTAATAAATATAAATGTAGGTAATAAATATAAAATAAGGGGAAGGCGTGATGCCTGTAATATATGTAAATAGAAATTTATGTTCCTTGGCGTTGTAACATCAATAAGTGTAACTTATATTTCATTTTAAAACTTTGAATTGAATTTAAGCGCCAAAAGGGCGGTGGGATGATGAATTGTAAATAAAAATACCACGTGTTATTGTCAATATTAGAAATTATTCATTAAATTCGGTTTAGAAAAGAGGATTTATGAAATATTTTCATTTTATATTTTATGGCAAAATCATCAAGTATGAATACGTATGAAGTACATTCAATTATTAAATGACGAGTGGCAAATTAAAATGTCACACGTTATTTGTAAATATTAACTACCTAACCTTTAAACGAATTAGCATAAAAACGCTGCACATCTTTGTGATCTAATCTAATCGCGCGTTTCTTAAAATATTTTATTAGGAATGTCTTTTTATACTGAACTTTACACGGAAGTGGGAAACTCCGGGTCCGTATATAATATCTGATTAAGCTACAACGTCAACTGAGAAAGTCATTGAATATTTAACAAAATTCTACATTTATATTGATCTAAATTGGTAATATTTACAGAATTATAATTTATTTCTAATAAGTATGAAAGTATAACAAAATTGTACTGCATTATATCCCGCTCAATACAAATATAGGCAAAAAATAACTTCTTATCTATGTAACATAAACAAGCGAACCCTATAACGATGTCCGGCAAGACAATCTCGGAGCAAAGTCCACGAGGGACTTAAATGGCTAACCTACCTACATGTCTGTAATATGATGAAATAATTTATGATATGTACCAGACACGAGTACATTGGACTGTCACATTAATCGCTGCTACTTAAAAAAAGTAAGGCCTTCTCCGTTACCTTTGCCAAAACGGTTTGAGTTCTTTATTTAAACAGGTTCCCTAAGAGGACCCGTAGACAAGTCACTTTCGAAGGTTGATAACGCTTACAAAAGTATGGGAATGACGTTTAATTTGCGATAAGTTTTGATATGAAACGCTTTTCCCATACATTTTTTAAAGCGTCAGCAATATTCGAAAGTGACTTGTCTATGGGCCCAGATGTGACACTAAATCTATTACAATTAAACACATAACAACAGGGGTTATAGTGCACATACAGTTACTGGCAAACTTGGTATGTTTATAGATGCAGGTACGGGTCTTAAGTTTACAATATTTTTAAAATTAACATAAGCTTAAAGATAAGTACAATAAATTTATAATATAATATATTAACTAATAAAGTATATTATAAAATGAAATCTTATATACTAAGAGAAAATAAAAGCGAAAAAAGATGAGGTAAACGGGAATTCTACATTTCATATTGATGTAAAACAGCGAAATGTTGTCTATGCGAGTGGATTTTAACAATTCATTTTGTTCTCGACATACTAAAGCACTATGAGCACCTAGATTTGTCCTTTAGTTTTTTTTTTTATAAAAAGGTTAATAATTTCTGGATCGGCAATATTTTCGCGGAATTAAAAAAATAATCACTAAAAGTCAATATTTACTCATCTTTTAAAATTAGGATTAAGTGGGAAAAAAATATCTACGTTATTGAAAATTTTAAGAATAAATGTGCCACTTTAAGTTAATATCCCAACTGCAAAGATAATTAAAATCATTTTAATAATCTCTTAAATTCGGTAATCTCCTTCATGTCTTTTCCAATCCACGTGGCGCTGACGAAGATACTTGTGCCTAACTCACACAACTGAAAGCCAATAATTGAAAGAAGAAGAACGTAAGTTGAAGTTATTATAATATCAGAATGCTCGGAGATAATCGCGGAACTTTGCAAGCTTTGTTTAAAAGTTATGTGCGATAATTACGCAAAATACTTCATATTGAGGGTATTTTTCTTTCTAAACATATATTTCCGAAATGTAAAAAGAATGGATAACCCCTCTTAATCTTTGGGCTTGACCTTGATTATAAAGACGGGAATATGTAAATATAGGAAAAAGATTTATCTCATAATAATTAAAGCGAAACGAATTCTTACATTAAAGACCGGTCATCTTGTTAAATAACTCCTTTCGGACCGATGACTTAGCAACGACGAAATAAATATTTTAAATATATATAGATATGGATGTTTTTATGGAGTATTTTTTTATTTTCATACCATTTGAATCTGACATATCGCACATTTGTCTTGGATAGTCCCAAATGGGTTACAGTTATTTAACGTGAGATTTGCAAAGTTTAACTTCTGTGGACTAAAAGTTTAAAAAGGCTATAAATGAGATGATATAGAGAGAATCCGGGTCAAACATTAGCCCTTGACGATCACGTAGATACTGGTAACACGTTCACGGTTATAGATAATTGTAATATAATTAAGCTATGATAACAACTATTATCGTTTTGACTATTAGATTTTCCTATTATAAACTATTCGATATAACAATATTTGCCTTAATGTAAAAATGACCTTGATTTGCAATAAGTACATCGAAAAAATCCACGTGGATTCACGATTTCATTTGATCTGGAGTTCCGATGGGAGAATTAAAATAAAAGTAATATAAGAAAATTTTGTTTTATAGTTTCTGTTACTTTAACAAACAAAAAGAAACTTTTTTCTGTAACTCTTTCCGTTATTCTCCGAAATGGTTGGTCAGCTCGATTAAACTTTTCCTGTTTTTTATTCAAATGGAATAAGAAACTACGGCGAGTGGTGTAGTATGGAGTATAGAGGTGTATAAGTTTATAGTATTAAAAAATACCAAAATAGTGAATAAACAGCGTACGTTAATATATATGACAACATTTCTATATATTGTCGGATTTAGTTTTGTTGTAAGGTATATAAAAAAGTTAATGTTAAGATATTTATAAGATAATTTCTCTTTACTTCTATCTATCTCTTGAAATAAAAACTAAATAGGCATACTATTTTTTAACGGACCTTAACATTTCATGAACACCTTGCATAATCTTATAATTCATTACATATTTGACCCCCGCTAACCTAAATAAAGCTTGAGTTTTAGATATGACAAAAGATATAAATCATTTGAGTAACATTTCTCTTGATTAATCATATTAACAAAGTGATATATGTTTTATATATGTAATATCCCATATTAATCCGTTAAAGTTTAGATGTGTTCATATGTTTAATCGTAGACTGTCTCAATTACCCACTAACACCGTAACAGACAGTAAACAAGCATAATCTTATAATGATAACATTTAACAGCATACTGTTTATAATTGTATCGAGTAATTAGAGTAATGCCGCAAATAATTGCTAAATATTATTATTTGTGCGTGGTTCTTCACGTGATCTAGGCGTGATTTAAGCGATAATAAAGTTAAATAAGTATTAGTAAATTGATTCACACTCACTTTAGTTTCATAACAGTCATTAGATAATGGTACTGAACAGCTAGAGAGGGAAAAAGCAGTTGTTGCTCCCTCTCAAGGAGGCGGGGTATAAGGTAGTGTGAGTTTTGGTACGTCCTCTTTGAACTCTCATTTGGACTTGTCCGGGATATCAGAGAGAAATGCGTGAGTGATCCTAAGATGTCCCAAAGATGGATGAAGAAGGGTCCCGCTGAGTTTTAATGGGTATTCCGAGGGCTCCTCTGTAGGCATGTCCCTCGCTTCCAAGCTATACAATCGAGATCCATAAAAGCATTTCCCAGCGAAAATTAAACAAGGTAGCGGTTCTGAACAAACGTTTGTATAGCAGAAGACTTTCAATTTTAGTTTAAATAACTTTAGGGTAGAACGTCTTCTTTTACGTTACAAATCAATTACAAAAATCAATTATGTCAGCATTCCATTTGCTTTTCAGTTCATCGAAACTTACAGTTAAGATGTATTACATAGCAAATCGCAGGATTTAGGCGAGAGTTATAACAATAAAACGTATAGAAATATAGGTTTTTAACAAAAAGATTGAACTTAAAAGAAAAATTGTTTCAAAATAAATAGTAAACAAAAAATGGATATTATTTACAAGTTACAAAAAGGTTTTGATTATTGTTATTTTTAAACTCGGTAACAAGATACGTTAATAATTACTTATACATGAGATCTCTTACTAATGACTATAACCACAATAAATTAATTTTTATATGTCATTACACACATAGGCGATAAATTAAGTATTGCTTTTTGTTTTATTAAGATCTGTAGATAGGTATTGTCACAATATATTGACGTTTTCCTAGACTGATATCAGCCGACAGATTGACGAAAAATTTGATCATCAAACAAATCATCAAAACACATAAAAACATCATTTAATCGAGTACCATTTTTCTGGTTAAAAACGTAGCTGGCATTTGTCGCGTCTAATGATCGGTCTAGAGTTTTGAATTTTTGTTTTTAATATCGATACATATAGATATTCGTTAGAGATATATGATTAATAAATCCTTATTTGAAAAAGTACAATCATTTAATATGATTCGCAATATAATTTGCAAATATGTTGATCATGGATTGCCTAACTGAATTTTTAATTAACGTACTATTAGGTACTGTGAATTGTAACATTATGAATGAAGACTCAATGAACGAGTCCGTTGTCATTGAATCAACTAAAATTATTTTACTAGAGTACAACTTTAGTTTGAAAGTTGTAGTGTTCACGAGATAGAAACAAACAAATGTTAAGTTTCGCCTAATCTATCCAGAGACTCCACAACTCTAGCAATCGAGAACTCGATTACACACCAATTGAATAATCGAGATCGGTGGTAAGCACCAGTTGGCACAATCGATAAATACGACTCCGTTTTTTGTAAGTTTGTCGGTTAAAGTTTGCTAAAACAAAAAAATTGGGAATTTTGAACTTTATTGCAAGGATACAATGCATAGTATATTTTAGGAGGACACCGATTGAGGATAGGCATGATTCGGTAGGTTACCCTGGTGAAAAAAGATGGCGCCTCTGACACGTGACATAAAACGTTCTTTATGGGCGGGAAGTTCGCGAGTCAGGATGCGACATGCGAGAACGACATGAACCGCGGAAATAGAGTTTAACGAACAATTTCTATTCATGACAGTTTTATGTTGAGGATTTCGGCATAACGAATAAGGAGCGTAGTATCGAATTCGTCTGCATAATATTATGTACAACTATCATTATCGTCGATAAGGCAAATTGTTTTGCTATTATTTCAAATTTCTTATTTTAAATAAACCATAAATAAGCAATTACGATTATTCAAATGAAAGATGATAATTGTTGCTGTTTTGTTTTTTAATGATATGCCTTTATTGTTAATCATTGTTTTATAATATTTTCACCTTTCTGATAAGATAGTTCACCACAGGCTGACCTATGTATGAAATTTCTTCAATTTTTTCTTGATATCAAGTTTCTTTACATCATCTTAAAGAGTATTATGATTTTATTTTGTATGTATACTCACTGCTATCTGTTTTTTTAATACCTTGCACAGGCTATTCCTGGTAACAATTTGTTGTAGCTTAGCCTGATATAACTCTTATGCTTAAAATCACCCTACAATATCGGAAAATTTGTATTTTTTTAGTAAAAACATAATAGTCGATTTGTTTTATTGATAACATTGAATGTGTTAAAATTGCAGGGTTGATACTTAAAATAGTAATTGCATAATTAGTGTAAAATTCTCTTTTACCACAATAGCTAGGTAGTTGTTACTAGCTATAGGTTTTTTACTGTCCACTAAGTTACCATTCAAATCCTTACATTTATATGTATTTATATTTGAATATTTTAAAGGTTAAAATATCTCTGATATACTCTCCTGTAAAATTTGAACTTTGTAGTTATATTTTGTTCCTAACATTCTTGTACAAAGTGTTCTGGCACTGTGTAAAACTTATTATACTAAATTACTCTTATAAAGAGGAAACATTTTTGTTTTCGTATATTTATAATGTTTTCACACAAAAACTACTGGACCGATTTCAAAATTTTTCACCATAACAAAGCTGCATTTTCACTGAGCGACATAGGCTATAATACTCTACTTTTTCCGTAATAAGAATGCATTGTTGTAACCCAAGGTGTGAAAAAATTGCTGACAATAAATCTGTCATCTCTGTATAAATCCTTATCTTTTTCAATTATGTTATAGTAAAGACCGTTCCGTAATAACATCTATTTTTATAAATGTATAACGAAGCAAACTATTCTTCATATTTATTTTACTTTAGTTTTCTGAACGACTAAAGAAGTTCAAAATTGGAATGATATAACTTTTATTGTACGGCAATGCGTTCCCTAATTTCTTTTTCGTTAATGTCCCTTCATCATTTTCATAATTTGCCGTTTTATCATTTAATCGTAAATGATAAACTGTTTTGCTGCGACCTAGTTTGTTTATTTCTCGTAAAATCGTCACGCAACGTTGGGATACAAGTGAACAATATTAGTGCAAATTTGGGCGAACTAATCCAAACTTCCTCGGTTTGAAATGCGGAGTTTTGAATGAGCAATCTTAGTAATCTATGTAATCAGCTGTAGCGAGGCGTTGAATTTTCACAGTTTGCCTGATTAGGTTTTGACTTAACACAGTATAAATATACGAACTAGGAACTTATTATAAATAAAGAGGATAACAATGTACCTAATAGTTGAAAGTCATTCTTTACACTTTTGTTTATCTTTGAATAAAAAGTAGAAACGAAACGTTATCACTGTACTTCATAAAGAGAAACAGTGGCTCAATTATATTACATGTTATATATATTTTGTATCTAGAAAGACATAGATATCTACTTCCTTTTTATGATATATTAAGTTCTCTTAAGCATTTTCAGCTGCAAAGAATTTTTGATTTTAAAATGATTTGGAATCGAATTTTCCCGTATAAGTTAAGAATAAGATACGAAAACAAGTCAGTAATTATAGTTTATATAATTAATAACAACGATAAGATTGGACACTGTCAACGACCGCAAGATGATTTTTTACACAAGCTTTTGCGAATTAGCTAATGAATGTTATTCGGATGTTATTGATAGAAAATTTAACTGCGCCATTTTAATATGGATTTTGCATTGCAATGTAGTTAATATCTGGTGAATTTCCTGGGTATCGGAAAAAGAGAACGGTTAGGTATTGAAGCCTTCTATGTTCCAGTTTTATTTTTTATGTGATTTACAATATCGAAATGATACCATTATAATTATTTTGTTGTTATGGCAAAGGCTTTTCATCAAAAAATCCATATTTGAAGTTCATTAAATTGTAGAGAAAGACCGGATTCCCGATTTTATTAAATTAGTGTGAAAAGTAGAGCAGCTATGTGAAAACCAATTTATAGGCAATATTGTCAAAAAAATATGAAATACATACGGCAACTAAGTATAGTCAACTTCCATTTAAGACATTTTGACACGTTTGTAAATTTGTTGATTATGCCACCCTTTTTATCAACCTAAGACATTGTTTTTTTCAATTATGTAGCTATAAAGACATGTTTAATAAAACATATCATTCTTATAAAAGGCAGTATCAATTATTTTTTCTAACAGTGTTTTACATACAAAATTAGGGTTTTATACTTGACTTTTTATACAATTACGTAGGAGCCGTCGAAAATACTAACACTAAACACGTCATACGTGAGTACCAATCTCAGTGCTTCATAAAATTTGAAAGTGTCTTCAAATGAAGATAGTATTGCTTACATCAATGGCATTTTAATATTAATTTTGGCATTTGTGAGTTGCGTCGTGTAACGATATCAAACGTGCAATTATTATCACTTGAATCGCCTATCGGTTGACGACCCCATGCGCGTCGTAAGTGTTGACGTCAAACCTTAGCTTAAAAATGAAATAAGTTGTAAACAAATTGGTATTCTATAATTAAGTTGATCTTAAGGGCCTGATTCTATATTGATCCAAATTTTTACTATAATTTTAGTAGAGGTAGAAAACCATTCTATTAATACTTACACACTCGGAACTTTCCGTACTGCTTTTTGAGCCTAAACTCCGAAACGGTTAGAGCCATTTTGATGAAATTGATATTGTTAGTAGATATTTTGTTTGAATCAATGTCGCGAAACTGAATTGAATCTTAATTTAAAGTTAGTGTGCTAAACTTTTTTGCGTCGAGGAGTACATAAATTGCCGTGGCTTTGCTTTTATGCTTAACCCCGTTGTAGTGATGACTTGCATATACATGTTGTGCAGAGCATATGCAGCAATAGTATGTTAATAGATTTTCGAAACTATATAAGAAACTTTTAGAAATTGCTCACCTTGGTCGGGAGGGGACATATTATAAGGTAATTTTGACTGCCTCATTTGTCTAGTGGTTGGCTTAAAAAGCTACTGACATAAGGGCCTGGAAACAAGTTTCGGGTTGGACGAATTCAAAAATTAATATTTATTTTTTTGTAAAGAAATCTAAGTATTTGACCGAAGTTGGGAAGGTGGCGGTGAGCTCTATCCTCGTGCCGCGGAGAGCATGTTAAGCCGTCGGTCTTCGGACTGATCTCCCTCTGGTCGTGTCGAATTGCCATCCCAACTGACTATAAGAGTTAGGGAATAGAGGGTACACTTGTCTTAGCGCATAAACCTGTATTATAACTACTAACCCGTAGTATAGCAAGAGTGGTTTTTCTATACTCTAAATACCCTCTCTGCTATGAATGAGGGGGCCTGTGCCCAGCAGTGGGACGTTAATGTTCTGCTACTTACCTTTTTTATAAGGTATTATCGGGTATGGTAGGATACTAACATACACTTCAGTTTCAAACAGCTTGTTATTGCAATATTTGTAATTTATTTTATAAAATAAAATAATTATAAGTAGTTATAATTATATATATTTTAATACTGTAAACTTTTTATATCGTTATTATACTTTATAAACGATCACCAACCCGCCTGCCAAGCGTGGTGATTACTGGGACAACCACGATGACAACAACAAGGCAGCAATGGCCCCCAGTCCCCGACAGCCCCGCTATTCCTAGCTCTGGCAGCGGTTATGGTAACGGCGGGGCAGGGGGTGCTAAGAATCTCCGGAAGAGATTCCGCTGCCAACCCCGACGACTTGACCTGGCAACATACAACGCACGCACTTTGAGGACCGACGAAAAGATCTTCGAACTGGAAGAAGCAGTAAACAAGTTACACTGGGATATTATAGGATTGTCGGAAGTCCGNACCTTCGTCGAATAATACATTATGGATTCCGTCCCTCTATATCAAAATGTGTACAATAAATATTTATTTATATTAAATGAAAACATATATTTATAGAAAGTAAAGTCAGGCAGGCGCAAATATTTTTCATTAGATATTGTATAATTTCTTGTATAATATACTCTATGTGGATTAGTTTGTATGTTTTTATCGATTGATATTCAAGTGTGTAGAACTTTGTTATCACTAGGTAAGGTGCGCGGCGTGTGGTCATTGCAGGGGTGTTTAGCCAAGCGGAACCCCTTCAGTAAAAACGAAAAAAAATCGTAAAACATTAATCAGTATTTCAACCCCACTCTCGCAAGGTACAGCACAGAAGTACCTAACTTAATAAATATAAATGTGACACTTATTTTGTAAGCTGATATTAGATATAGATACTAAATGTTGCTATCAATATAAAGTTAGGGGCTTTAGTATTTTTGTTGCGTTTGAACAGTGCACTACCGAGACGAAAAGCTTCGAGATTAAATAAATTACACATGGATTTCTGTAATGCCAAGTAATTATATTTTTGTGGTGAAAAACCGTCGTGTAGGTCTGCAAGTATTGTTGCAAGTTTGCTAATATGTATGCATATTAGATCTATATAGAGGTAATAATCATACTGATCAAAGGGTAAAAAAAATTCTAAGCATTTTTTTGGGGTACTTTCATAAAATGTGGTTGATATTACGGAACCTTATCCTGCGCGTTTCCCGACACACACTTGACCGCTTCTATTGTTACGTTGCTAGGTTACTGTTTAGCTTTTATTCGCGGCTTCGGTGTTACAAATAATATAAAAAAAAGTTAGTGTGAAGTAATAAAGCTTTCGTGATTACCGAATAAAAGTGTTGTTAAACGCCTTAGTATTTTTTTGCAAATGTTATTAGGTAATGCTTGTTTTAAATGTATTTATTAATATAGCGGTTGCGAAAAAGTTACTAGGTAAATATTATTGTATGTATAGTATTTATTGTATGAAAAGAGAAGTTATTTGGTTCAGGCTAGTAAAATATTACAGCTCATACAGTTATTGATTCATTTCATACGTGTCAGCAATCTAAAGAGTTAATCGGAGGCAGTATTTACAAATATTTGGTAGCATGCTTGAAATTGTTTTTGTTTTTATCTACTAATTAGTAATTTGCAACTAAGTAGTTTGTAGTGACTTGTAAATTTATTGTACTCTTAAAATGGTATAATATATTATTCTCCAGGATTATAGTAACTTTATCATTTTAATAAGGAATACATCGGTGAAACTAATAAAGGTTAAAGTAAAATAACCTTTAAAATACTAAGCATAGACGTGGTAAATATTTTTTAAAATAAAACTGTAAACGTGGATAATGACGACATATATTATACTCTGTTTATTTAACGTATATATATATATTTGATATATCTAATAGAAACGGTTGTTTCTTACTGTATCTTAAAATCTAATTATAATAGTCTTTGGGGGAGGGATTGAGATTTTCTTAAACTTAAACGCAACCACTCTGCTACTGAACCAGGAATTTCCGATTACAATGAAAATATAAAATAGGCTTAAGATTTTCCCTATTGCAATTGATTTTTGCCGGCGCTAGTCTAATCGAAAATAGTTTCTTGTTTTCGTGAAAACTATGATGAATAAATAGCCTAGTAGATAGCAATCTTCTAGTAAAAATCCCGCGAAAATTGTATAAAAAATCGGAAATTAGCGAAAAAAACATAGAGACATTGCACTTTGAATCAGCTTGGTTCAAAGTGCAAACAAACGACTCTTCGGGTTTATCAACATACCACGACATGTATTAATATTTTTTTTAAGTTTCTATTTAATACATTTTATAAATATGTATATGGTACGAAAACCCAATTTAATGTATTTCCGTTACGGTAGAAGAGATTTTGACAGGATTTTCAACACTGAGCTAATCTATTAAAGCTTACTTTGTAATTCGAAACTTAAACAGGATGCGATAGTATAAGTAATGTTAGAATAAACCACAGCTAAGCGTGGCGAGATGTTATTGTAAATAAATGGGTGTATGGGTAAATCATGTGAAGTGAAGCGTTTATTTTTCATTATAAAAATGTATCAATATCCAGCCATTAATATATGACGGTATTGATCACGAATAGTTTTTAAAAATCATACTAAACCCCTGTGTTTATTTGCCTTAGTAAAATGAATGTATTGCAGCGTTGATTGCAGTTAGATGCCTCAGCCTGATATCCCACCTATTCTACCACCCAACGGAATTATGACCCGTTAGTTTGTGTTTAAACTCTGTAAATTTATTCCGCTATCTTGAAAAATAATAAAATAACTCTGATGCGATCACGACCTCATTAGTTTCTTTTGCCTCTTTTGTGAAAATTCAAACTCGAGATAGCATTGCTATTTAAGCTGATAAAACGTTTACAATGTCTTTGAAGTTCCCATAGTACCGATACGATTGCCTGGAGATAAAGAGAAATATTAAATTTCAAAGCAAATCCGTCCGTTGTTATTTATTATTCCGATGTTTTTAGTTGCCTGCGAGGGAAGGTTTGACAACTCCACGGAGCGCTCGTGCTCCTACTGGTAGAAGAGCAACGGGTACATTACCACATCAGCGTATTAAGAAGGAAGTGAAAGAGGTTAAAGTAACTGATTTTTTAAAATTTTTCTTTCAATAACAAACACTAAGTACTCTTTATTCAAGTAGGGTTTTATAGGACTTTTAACTCGTCAAATTAAGGCTTTTCCATATATTATTTGCAATATACAATGGAGGATGATATTAAAGAACGACTTAGAATTTACTTACTTAGGGTTTTTTCGCGCCCTGTTCCAAGGGCCCATAATTAATTTAATCGGGTGTCACTTTTTTATCTTCACCAACATAATTGTAATTAATTCTATTAAGATTATAGCATTATAGCATTATTTTACAGGCTTTTTTACTTATTATTTCTTTATTTTATACTTATGTCCTTACTTGGACTTCCTTCAAATTATAGTAAGATGTTTCAATTAGCTCAATCAGCTTTAGATTTAATTATTGAAACGTATACAGTGACATTTAAACATTTGTCATATTTAAGAAATGCACACCTGTTTTATATTGTTTATTTCAAGTTCTATTATCACTCATAGAAAGCTCCGGAGAGTCCACCAGAGATGGATTCGCCGGTAGGCAGTATAAGCAGTGATCTGCGGAGACAGAATGAAGAGTTACGTGCTCGACTTGCTGGCGAAAGTGCTGATCATAGGCGAAGGCTTGATGCATACCGCCGAGCACAACAAGGACAAGCCGCTTTAGTATCCCGCCTACAAGCAAAGGTAAAATTGAAATCGATTATAATCTAAATACATATTAGTGGCAGCCAATTATCGTCCCACTGCGGGGGACGGGCCTCCTTACTCATAGGAGAGAGGGTTATTTAAGCATAGACCCAATTTGTTTGGCCAATATTGAGAAAATCTTAATAGAAAACTCGATATTGTATTTTATAATAAGCCCGAGCCAGGACTCGAACCCAGGCCCTCATATAGCCCTATAAAAGTTAAGCAAGTCGGCTTATATTAATAGCGATCTGTTTCCACTTTTCTCTTAGCATAACAGTATTTTTCGCAAAACAAATAATCTTACATAGTATAAACAGATTTGTAAATGGCCGAAGTGATTGTTTTACTTCTGTTGCATATAATAAAATCGTTTAGTAGTCATTATTATTTTTTATTATAATTGCGTTCCTTAACTTAAACTCGACCTATCTTAATATACATGGTACTGTATTTTGAAAGAATATATTGTATTTAGCATACTAAAAATATTTGAATCAAAATATTTTAGAAAGTACTTGTAGAAGTATTTGTAAAGAACCACAGAAATGTTATTGATAAATAAGAAATATAATTTGTTTCTGAACGAAGCTACTTGAACATAGAGTACTTTATTTCTGTGTCTTTAACAAGATTAACAGCTGTTGGATGTGTCATTAGGGCTCAAAATATTTTGCCTCAGAAATCAGAATGTAAACAAGATATTATAACAATGAATTTGATATTTACGTTGGATAATATTAAGCCGAATTTGTGTATCATAGCACAATAAGTATATAGATTTTTGTATAAACACTAAAAGGTTCTCCAATATAAACAACGATGCGCGGAACTGGAGAATCAAATGTTGGAGACGACGCCTCGCAGCGATCCCAGCTTTCGACAACCCGTCAGCAAGATAGCTCTCCCTGCGCCGGCTGCTCTGCCCGCAGTAACACCGTCAACATCTTCCGACCGCAGAGATGAACGTATTGTGGACCTAGATACTGCTTTACGTAGACTTGATGACGAGAAACGCAAGTCAGTCCATCATTGTTTGTTTATATTTTTTAGTTTTATATTATGATCAAGAATAAATATGAATTCCGAAATGTGAATCTTAATTTGGTGCCTACACTAAGTTTATGCAATGTTACCCAGTAAAATTTTTCATTTATACGGAATTACAATATTTCATATTATTACTAGTCCTACCCAACCATGTGTCTGATAATCCTTACATGTCTGAGAGATTTCATTTCCATGGACATTTTATGAATGCTATTGTATGTAATATATACCATATTAGCAGTGTCAGTAGACGAATTTCCGTTTCTCTCTGGAATTTCTGAAAATAATATATCAACAATTTTTTTAATGGGTTACCAGATTTTGAGTTTATCTCGATGAAACAGATAATTAAGTCATTTCTTTATATAATAATAGTTATAATCCAATAGATTATCATGCTATGAATTTGAATATTTTCTATATACTTATCACACAGATGTGAGAAGTTAGTATCGCAAAACAACTTGTTGCGAGAACAACTTGAGGAATCACATCAGTTAAATGAAGCACTTACTAATGACCTTCAGAAACTGACTAATGACTGGGAAGCTTTGAGGGATGAAATGTCTATTAAGGAAGATGAATGGAAGGATGAAGAGCAGGTAAGTGGAAATTGTTTTAACAGATGTGTATAATAAAATATCAGAGTATCATGTCTCCTGCACCATTATACATAAGAAATGAAGTATTATTTAACTAAACAATCATATGCCAATTATATAATTAAGTAACATTTATGCATAAAAAATATCTGTGTTACATAATATTCCATTCATATAATAAGAACTACACCTTTGTCATAAAATATATTATATAGTTTTGTTTTTCTAATATCTTCATTACAGTTCCTAACTCAAGGTCCTTACATCAAAAGAGCTAGTCAATTCAACGAAAATGCTCCTCTAGTCAAATGTGTTAATATTTTTTAAATTGTTAGAAGAAGAATTAAAATCTGTTGAATTTAGTGAAATTAAATTTTTCATATTATTATCAAGCACTTCAAGATAATATTTTTACTCAGACACAAATCCACAACCTTTTCTCAATTGAGGCACTTTGTACAAGATTTGTTTACTTTGCAAAAGCAACTCTCTATATAACTTAACCTTAGAGAAGAAAAAAAATCATTAGTTTAAAAGAAAAAATGTATAGAAACAGAAAGTTGTGTATTCAGCATCATTTCACTCATTTATGATATATTGGGGTTATGATTTATGCGTTGAAATTTATTCTTTCCCCAAATAATGAAGGTATACCTAAGCAAAAAAATTGGATACAAAGTATATAAGAGATAATTTAATACTGAAATATATAAATTTGTAAATACTCATTTGACTACAGGCTTTCAATGATTACTATTCGAGTGAACACAACCGTCTCCTACATCTTTGGCGTGAAGTGGTCTCTGTCAAGCGTTTCTTCTCAGAACTACAAACCAGCACTGAACGGGACCTGTACAAAGTGAAAAATGACATTGATTCTGCAGCTCGGGATCTTGTTGGAACCTTGAGTGGATATGCTATCACAGCATATGCTACTCAAGGTACAAAGGTAAGTTTTGTAGTTCTTTTTTATTTTATTATTTTTATATATATGTACACATATTTATTATATTTATATAAATTATATCCAATTTCTATTACCCTGGAATTTCTATAGGATGGCAAAACTGACTTCACTGGACCGATGTTAGGTCTGGAACCTGTAGGCTTTATAAGTCCTTGGGGGCTGGTGAAACATGCTACCACTCTTTGGACTGAATGAGAATTTCTTATTATTTCTTAAAAGTAAATTGTTTTTCATAGGAATGACCTGAGACTAGCACCCAGGAAATTTATGAACTGTTTTTATCAATTAAGTTAACCTTTCAGGCTGAGCCTCAACAATCAAGTACCACATTTTCTTCAACGTCACCAGTGGAAACTTTGCGCGTAGAATTGCATAATATAACTTCACAACGCGATTCCGCTCTTGCTGAACTTCGTGAGAGAGATTCACGCATACAGAGGCTATTGGGAGAACTACAAGGTTTGGTAAGTTTAACACTTTCAGTTACCTTAGGACATATTATTTACTTAAAATATCTACTTTAGACGACTTAAAAGTTCTAATTGTGTGAGTTGTCAGATTCCTGGTACCCCAAATTAAGAAAAATGTATTTTTTAATTTTCCTA
This sequence comes from Elymnias hypermnestra, assembly GCA_015832385.1. Classification (NCBI taxonomy): domain Eukaryota; kingdom Metazoa; phylum Arthropoda; class Insecta; order Lepidoptera; family Nymphalidae; genus Elymnias; species Elymnias hypermnestra. Next base: position 359,108 of record JACTOM010000198.1, read on the forward strand.
GGTCAGGTTTCGTAGGAAATGTCTGCTGCAGCTATTTACTATTTCAATATGATAAGCAAAGTTACGCTGGCAAGAAAAACATTTCGTAATTCATGAATATTGTCATCATATGCCACAATTCCTTCAATTTCAGTTAAAGTGCTCTACAACATTTATAAAAATATAAAGGTATTGAGTTAAATGTTGATTATTTTATAAGCATAACATGATCTTAGATTTTTGCAATGTGCGATAAGTGCATTTAAGAGATTTATGTAGCGTATATTAAATTAACTGTAACCCGTCGTTTTTACCGATTTATGAAATACTGAAAACTAAAATGACGGTGAAAGTCGCTGGTAAAAAAGTGTTAACTGTATAAAAACTTTTGTCTTCTATATTACTAGCATTGGGAGTTTCGCTGAACTATTACGCTTTGCAAGATATAGGGTAAAGTATACTGAACTAAGTGCCAACTTCCGTTAGTCGGAAAAGCACGTCAAAAAGATGAAGAGAAGAATGTCTCAATACATTGTTTTATTTCTTAAATGGTGTTTAGGCCGTTTTAATACTCGCGGCGTTAATTTATATTTGATGGGATTTTTTTTTGTTATCATCCAAGGAGGAACGCTGCGAGTGCGCCGAGACATTGTGCACGGAGGCTGGGGTGATGCGATCGGCTCTAGAAGAAGTGGCTCGTGCTCTGATTCACGATTCAGAGTCGGATGCTGCTCCACAACACTTACATCTCTCTGAACGGTGAGTCCACTGTCCATTTCCGGATATGGGTCTAACTTCGACAAGGCCTGATCTTGCGCTGTTTAAATAAATTCTATTCACTCAACAGAAGTCTATCTACACTATATTTTCCGGTGTAGGTTATTGCAGTATCTACGGAGTTTTGAACTGTAGGCTCCATTCATTAGCTTTTTCTTCGTGATTTGTTTACATATGTTTGTGACCTTAATTGCTCGAGAATCTCTGAACATTGCATAGTCAGCGATCACGTTTTTTTTATTGCGGAAAAGTAAGCACTTGTATGGTATCTCACTTTATATAGTAGCCCACTAATATAGAAAGATGAAAACATATAATATTAGTCCTACAAAGCGTCGTACGAAAAAAATATTTGTCTTAAAAGTAACAAGGTAAATAGGTTATCTACGCGATCTTATAAGCTACAACGATAATCTTATAGCAATTAGAAAATGGTACATGTAAGAAAATGATTAATTTTACAAAAAGATATAGCTATACAAATAAAAATATATTCGATGCTGTGAAAATAATAGTAGTTTTACATGACTAGGTCACCCAAACGAGGTGCACCTTCATCAGGCAACGCCACAGCATTCGCTGAGAGTACCATCTCCGCAGTGCAGGCCGCTTTGCACAAATACCAGATACAGATTCATGAATTACAGGTAACTCTAAAATGTACTTTTCTCACTGGGAAATGCATTTTCACATTTGTGATATCAGAATCCATTAAATTAATGCGGGGAAGCCTAGCCTTATTGCACCCAAATAAACCTTACCAGAGGATTAAAAAAAGGGAAATATGATGCGCAAATTTGCAGTCTCTGACCCTTTATTAAGAGTGAGAGTGAGTGGCAATTAAATCTACTTGACATAGATTATGATTTTTAAAGTTTAATATTGTCAAACCAATTGTTTGCATTTGGACTTTCTATGATAACTGCTGTGTTATGTATGACATTTAATTTATTTTTTGTTTTAAACTTTAGGTGAAATTGCAAAACACAAGAGAGCAACTGATAACAAGTAGAAAACATTGTGAAACTGCTGACAGCACTATAGCTTCATTGGAAGGAAAAGTGCAAGATTTACAGGGTAATTTTTTCTACAATATGTAAAATATTTTCAGTCCAGATGTAAACAAATTATATAATAAAACCATAAAATTCTTACGCAGGCGTGGTATTCACAATACTACTTGAATACTGTAGATTAGTAACAAATTGTTTATAATTTACTTTGTCGTGTAGATCGTTTTTGTATTATTTTATAGTAATAGTATAGAATAGTTTTGTTTGTTTTTGTTAATCTTTTCACAAAACCTTGAACTAGCTATTTCAATTATATAAGATTCTTATTAGAAAGAAATAGTTATACAAGATAGTATAAGAAATATATTGTTAATTATAAATTACGATATAAATAAAGTCATGCCCACTGAACGCTAACTCGTTGATTAGCAAACGTTTACCAGCCAAATTCGTCGTATATTTATAGTACATGCCGTTGTGGCGGCAAATTCATTCTGGATAGTGAACATTGAGTATTAGTTATAAATTAACCAGCTTAGTATACAATTCGTCTCGTCTCTAAAGAGCAGTCAGTAGCCTAGGCGAATGCTTCTGCAAATGGAGAATAGAGGCGAACGCAGACAAGAGCACGGCTGTGCTCTTCACCGGTAACAAAAGACCAGATCGTCGCGATCTGAGTACAATAGAACTCCTCGGCGACCCGATCCCTTGGCAACCGAAAGCCAGATATCAGGGAGTCACTCTACATGCATGCATGCACTTCATCGAATACATCTGCAACGTCCGTGGCATGACAACGTTCGTGCTAAGTCGCCCCTATCCTATGCTGAAAATCAGCGTCATGTGTTCTACAACACATGACAATTGCTGAGCTGTAGACCTTGTCCAGGTGGTGTTACAGAATTTAACGCTGCAAAGCTAGGTTAAGAAAACTGTTTGTAATACCGTTACGGAATAAATGTGTCTTTCTTTCTATGATTTGCAAGAAGTGTAAATTGTCCCTGCGCCACAAGGTGACACTCTACAAAACTTGCATCCGCCCCATGTTCTCCTATGCGAGGAGAGTGTTCGCTCACGTTCCTGCACACCCGCTGGACTCCAGATGCTGCAGAACAAATTCATGCGCATAGCCACGGGCGCTCGTTCGTTGATGCGCAACGTCGATCTCCACAGAGATCTCGACCTCGCAACGGTCAACAGTCATTTTAAAACGCTCTCTGTATACTACCGCTGCCTCTTATGGGATTGGGCTAAACATTCCGCTTAGAAAGAGGCGATCCAAACACGTCTGCGACGCCCTATTTGACCAGATAACTATTGACAACGCTCCTTACACACCTATATTTTTCTTTTTTTATTTGGGTCATTAAACTGGGAACAATCCCTAGCATTACAATTACATTGTTCATTAGAAGTCTTGTGTGGGATTGTTACCTACTCGAAGTGACCACAGCTTGCGTGAAGTAGGCGTCAACTTACACTAAAATTTTAAAATTAGTCTTAAGACTAAACAAAAAGATTTTTGTTAAGCAGTTTGAAAGAGGCCACATATAACACATACACAGCGTCTTCACCGGCGAAGACGAGGTCCCAGCCGCGGACCCATGGGCATTCAGCACCAATGATTACTCTTTTCAACAGCAGCAAACGTTGTTCTAAGCTTAGGTCCGAGCCTCATAGGAGGCGCCCTTAGAGCAATGTTTCCCCCACGACATATCAGGGCCCTTCTACGGGTTCACCCTCGGTGGAGCTTCTGCGCTCGCCACCCCTCTCGGTTACGCTGTAAAAGCCAGTAGGACTAACAGCTACTACATATTCGAAACACAAAGTATATATACAACAGTTGAGACCCAGGAAAGGGCTCACATAAAATTTGGACTAGTATTTGACTTTTACATATACGTAGGGGCCGTCGAGATTTCTCTAAATATAACGTTTTATTTCTTGTCCCAGGTAAGTTGGATCAATCAACTACCGATTTAAATCAACTTCTCCAAGAAAAGGAATCTATGCAAAAGACAGTGGAAGCTTTGAGAATAGATAAAAACAATCTGGAACGTAATCGTGTTGAAATTAATGCTATGGTGAGTCCAGAATGTTGTTTTGTAACGTATCATTCGAGTATTGAAAAATCAACCTATTTTATTAATACTGTAATATTTAAAACTATACATGAAACTTTAATCTTATACACAAGTGTATATGACAGCCAACCGCCGGAGTTAGACTATTGGCTGGGCGTATTTTGATGCAATTTTGTGTGTGTTCATGTGGATTTAAATAACTCTGGCTAGACAAATGTATTGAAATTGTCAATTTCATCCGATAAATAACAGATACCGCCATATTCACAAGTGATTGGTATTTAAACGCGCAGCACTGCTCTAACATTTTTGTAGTTGGAGTAGTTTTGCTGCTTCATTGTAGTTTTCTTGAAATGGTTATTGTGTAAAGATTTTTAGCTCCTAAATAAAACAGCCTGTGTATTTAACGGTGTTAGAATTTTTGGGCACCCCTATTGCATTTATGGCTAATCACCCGTATTTCGTGTCTATATAACCCATACTTATGTTTATTGACCATAGTACACGTTATGCCTATATCTGTTCACCCCTTTTATGCGTCTAATTTCCTTGAAGGTAATAGAAAAAAAAATACGGAGTAATACAAATTTAATGTATATATTTTTGATAACTAATTAGGTAAAAGTTTAAATTTAAGCTTTAAAAAACAACCTGCAATTTTAAGGAAAAAATATTTTGATTAGCTGTGCTGTAATATGTTACTCTCTTGCCCATGTTACTCGTATATTCCCATATATTTATTAGAATATTATTTATTCCCTAAATATACATATAACTTCATACAAATAAGCAGCCTTATCGCTTACTAGCGATTTCTGCTAAAATTTTAGGGTTCGAGAGGTTTTATGAGCTGAAAAGGGTAGATCGTGTCCACTAATATATAAATACCGGAAATCAAATGTCTGCATACATGTCTCAATCATGCTTGTACGTCAATGTCTCGTATAGATTTTCTAGTCATATAGTCATCAAATTCATGTGATATTCAGCCTCATCGGGTCCAGATCTCAGATGGAATTGAGTTAACCTGGATAAATTGCGTTTTCATTTGGTCATTAGCAAATAAGTTAGGCTTTATCGGTCCCCTCTGGCTAATTTAACGTCACTGTTACTGTTCTTAACAACGTACACAGGTGTAACGATCAGCAAAATTATTGATAATTAATACGTTATATTTTTATAAAGGTGGAATCGCTGACATCAGATTATGAGAAACTTCAGAAAATTAATGGCCGATTGGAAAAGAATATCGAATCTCTTGAAAGTGAAAAGCGTACTTTGAACTCTGAAGTCGACCATTTGCACCGTGAAGCGTCTAATAGGGAATCAGTTTTAAGGTATTTAACACACTATAAATTAGAAAATATTGACATATGTTTATACGGTTTAATATCACGGACTACAATATAACGAGTATGGGTATTAACGAATTTTTCAAAATTCCCTAGGACTGCTTGTAAAAGCTAACGCAACTTACACCTTTATATTATCATACATTTATCTAAAACGTCTTTATTATGGCAGACTCTGTTATTGGCTTTAATTTAAATCCATTATCTTTCCATAACCTACCCTATCTATAATATCAACTTAATTCTACAATTTTATTCCACAATTCCATAGTAATTCACGTCTCGATAGGTTCAGATACCTTAAAGACGTCCTTGGCTGATGCTGAGAAATATTTTTTTTTATATGTTTTAGACGATTTATACTCTATAAATTAAAAGTAGTAAATCCATAAAATGTTGGGATAATATCCCCCCTCCTATTTATTTTCAAAAAGCTATTGAAACGATTTCCTCTTAAGAAACAAATAGAATTCCAACATCACGTGTCGTAGCTTTCTTTTTTATAAGTCATATGCTCCATATATTAATGTGTATATATCAAATATGTCTATTTTTGTGTATAGGTATGTGACAATATATATAATAAATAGTCTCTAGTTATTATATTTAATTAGTATATATTATTATTATTTTTACATCATTTTTATCTGGTCCTGTAACTTTAATTTAGTAATATCATATAAAGATAGATTAGGTTGTATTGGTCTGCGTTCGTGGCGGCACCTGGACTGGGGATCCAGCTGAAAACCAGCGCTGCATGGTCTGGAGACTGTGTAGTATAAATGCTGAGCTCTGAGCTGAGGTCCCTTTTCTAGGTTATGCCACACATCGCAGGATATTGTAATATGTACTAATGTATATTGTGATGTATGGCATAATGTATAAATAAAGATAGTTTATTTCGTTCATAATTTTTTGTATTTCCTCCCCGCTCCAAACCACTGTCTTTTAAAATTGAAGTACATTATTTTTAACATATTTGGCAATAAAACACGAATTTATATTTACCTGAGAAATAATATAAAACAATCTTTGTCAATATTCTTAGCCTAAGTTTTTTTATCATTCATTTTCAAATGATTTCCTTTGGGGGCACTCCGTGTTACCCCAAAAAAGTCCTGCTTAACGATATTAACCGCGGTTACTCCCTGGCGGGATGATTTTCAAAACTAGTACACTTCCATTATAAATCATAATATAATTAATTCTAGGGCCGAAGAAGAGCGTTCATCGCGATTGCGTTCAGAATTAGTGACGGTGAGAGAAGAACTTAATAAAACTGCGTTAGCGAGAGATCTGTTAGATCAACAGAAGTTGGAAGCGGACGCCATTTTGTCGCAAATGGAAAAGAACAGAAGTATGAACAATTGTATTTTTACGTCATTGTCGATTGAAGATTTCTTTTTATTCTTTGGTTATCGCTTTTTTACATAAGTACTCTTCTGGACACATCTATTGGCCCACCTTAGAGTTTAGGTTTCGATGGCCCCTACCGAAATATTATTGCTAGATTGAACAAAAACTATTGATGCAGTTTTAAACCTGGTACTTTTTACCATCTTTTTCGATCGTAATGTTTTAAATTTGAATTCAGAATACCACACGACATGGAGCTACGCCTAACAAGTCGGGTATGCGCCTTGATGAAGGCACTTGATTATTGAATAAAAAACATGTTCAATTTAATAAAGGTTTAATTTAATAACGCGTGTTGCCTCCATAGGCTTCTACCACAGCTCTCATACGATTAGGCATAGAGTTTATCAACCGCTCTATGAAATTTTGGGGGATCATCTCCCATTCCTCTTCTATGGCAGTTTTCAACTCCTGCATCGTCTGGGCAACTGGCTGACGAGCCCTAACAAGTCTTTTTAGCTCGTCCCACATGTGCTCAATGGGGTTCATGTCTGGGCTTCTGGCTGGCCAGTCCATAACTGTGATGTTCACACCCCGAAGATATTCCCTGACGATGCCGGCCGTATGGGCTCTTGCATTATCATGCATAAAAAGGAAATTTGGGCCCACATAGTCCGCGTATGGCATCACGTGAGGTTCTAAGCACTCACGAATGTACCTTTCAGCATTTAATGTTGGCAGCCGTGGTCCCGTAACAATCTCAAGTTGAGTTTTACCGCTCGCGGATATACCGCCCCAGACAGTCCATGAGCCACCGCCATAAGCAACCCTCTCTTCAAAGCAGCATTGTGCAAAACGCTCCCCCTTACGTCGGTAGACCTTCTTCCTTCCATCATTGCCATGTAACACAATTTTAGACTCATCAGAAAAGAGTACACGGCTCCAATGCTGCTGAGTCCAATTTAAATGAGTGCGCGCGAAATGAAGGCGCGCTGTTCGATGGGCTCGCGTTAGTTTGGGGCCATTAGCTGGCTTGTGTGGTACCATATCGCGTTCTTTTAACCTTCTCCGAACTGTTCGAGCGCTCACAGATACTCCGTGGAAGTCGCGAAGTTGGTTTTGTATCTCAATGGAGGTAAGGTGACGATTTCTCAAGCTGGTCGTCACGATGAATCGATCCTGCCTTTCAGTTGTGACCCGAGATCGTGGCCTTCCTTGGCGACGAACAAAGCCGCCAGTCTCTAGGTACCGCGAATAAACATTTCGGACCGCAGATCGACTTAAATTAAGTTGAACACTCACATTTCGTTGGCTGTGTCCCGCCTGGATAAGTGCCACAGCTTGGGCGGCGACTTCAGGCGAAGTATCCATTGATTATTGATAGAACCTTACCTTAATGGTAAGAATAAGTAATGTTTGTTGCAAAACCAATGAGAAAAATCACACTTTCAAGAATTAAATCCGAGTAAACCAATAAAATCAAGTTTTTTTTAGTATTCGATTGTTTGTTAACAACGAACAGGCTCCAAATTGTCTTTTGTTTCTTTAAATTCTGTGTTCGAAATTCAAAAAAAGACTATTGAATGAAATTATGAATGTGCCAGGTTCAAAACTGCATAAAAACTTTTTGCTCGACCTAATATAAAATTTTAGCTAGGACCAAACGAAGCCGAAAATGCAAGGTGGGCCAATAGATGTGTCCAGGAGTATATATTATTTACTTAGTTTTAAAACCCACCTGGCCAAGATGTGTCGTGTCAATTATTTAAGCACACCATGCGCGATATCACCTACCTTGCCAGGGCCCATTTAAGGGATAGTTTCAAGCTATATATTGTAGCTATAGAGCTCTAACTATGTGATTTAGGGATGCTTGAGGGAGTATTGGTGAAATTGGGCATAACAATAAATGAAAGCAAATATTCTTTATTCATGTGGTATGTTACAAACCTTTAGATTTTTTAAATACAGCCATTTTATTATATTATTACCATTTTAAAATTGAAGATGATATAAAAACTATTTCATTATTTCTAAAGATTTAACTTCGAATCATTGCTGTTTTTACAGGTGAACTAGAGATAGAGCTCGAACGAACTTTATTGGAGCGCGGTGATTTCCAAGACTTAGTGGAGAAATTGCAGTCTTTAGTACGAAATTTGGAAGCGGACAAGAAAAAAATGCAAGAGGACGTTAAACATGTAAGTAGAACCACTGAATCTGCTTCCCCGGTCCAGTGGCCATCTCCCTTCACATTAGCTCATCTTATCCTAATTTTTACTTCATTACCACCAGTTTTACTGCATGTGTCGATTATCTATATATTCTTGAGCATACCAGAACACACATAAATCAAAATCCGTCCAGCCATTTAAGAGTTCAATTATTTACGGAAATTAAGTTTGTAATTTAATATAACAATAGTTGATCCCGAAGTTGTCACCCTCGTTATCACTGATCACATGGAAATACAGGAAATCTGGATGGAATTGTCAATCATAATCATTCTTGAACCCATCGCAAAATTTACAAACACTTCATCAATCGGTGGGTCTAGCCGTTTGTTTACCAGTCGTTTAAGTATATAACATACATACATACATAGCACCACGCCTCATTCCCATAGGGGTAAGCAGAGACCACGTCCTTCTACTTGCCACGATCCGTGCATATCTTCTTCGCTTCTTTCATTTTCATTAAACCTTTTATACAAGATCGTCAGTTTAGAGTACTTTTGACCTGATCCTCATTTAAAATGTCTTGGATTTGATCCTGGAACGTTCGCCATGGTCTTCCCCTTCCAACTTTCGCATTCACTTTTGACTCATAAATCCTTTTTGTCAGTCTCCTTTCGTTCATTCTCGTTACGTGCCCCAACCATCTAAACATACCTTTCTCAATTCTCGTCACTTCATCTTTTTTTATATCATAACGTTCTCTTATTCTTACTTTGTCACTCAGTTTCAATCCGCTCATACTCATCCTGCATGCACAGTTTGCATGCACTTTTTCACTCAGTTTCAATCCACTCATACACATCCTGCATGCACAGCCAAACTGGCCGTTTAAAACACCATCTGGCTATTCATAAAGCCGTGCAGAGCACCATTTATCATATTCCCTGAATTCACTCTCCTTTTAATATCATTTTCACAGATTCCATCTTTTGAAAATTTAGATCCTAAGTATACAAATTCTTTCACCTCTTCCACTTGTTCCCCATCTATCAAAATATTAACATTCATCATAGATTTATCTCTTTCAAAAAACATAACCATCGTTTTGTTTGCATTCACTTTCAATCCTTTCCTTTTCTAAGCTTCATTTACCATATCCTGTAACTCATTAGGAGATGATGCAAGTGTTACTTGATCATCAGCGTAGAGTAAACAAGAGTAAACATTTAATGAGTAATTTATTCATTATTAACCCATACATACTTTCTTTTAAATCTGTCAAATAGTTATCCATGAATAGGTCGAACAGCCATGGTGACGCAACACATTCCTGTCAAACACCTCTTTATACTGGAAACCACTCCGTGTACGGTCCCGTTTATTCTATAGATAACGTTGACTCATTCCTTACCACTTGATAGTACGCCTTTTCTAAATCAATAAAAGCGCAATAAACTTTATGGTGCTTAGCCAAACATTTTTCAGTTATGCAGCGTAAAGAAAAAACCTGATCCGTACAGCCCATTCCGCTTCTAAATCCTGGTTGCACATCCCATCAGTTTTATTAATCACCCTTTTCAAAATATGTTTCAATCTTTGCATATAATTTGCCGACGACACTAAGAAAGCTGATACTGCGATAATTTTTGCACTCCTGCTGTGACCCTTTTCCTTTATTTAGAGGAACAATTACCGCCTTATTCCAATCTCTTGGGACTTGAACTTTCTCCCAGCATATATTGAAAAGGCAGTACTGAGCCGAGCTGCTACTACCGTGGCCAGCCTTCAGCTGATACTTTGTCATACCCAACAGCCTTGCCTGATTTCATACCTTTTATAGCTTTTAGCTTTTATATATAAGTATATAACACAACAAGTATATTAGTAAAATCCTTCCATAAATGTTGGTTGTAAAGTAGTGACATTGTAAGGCATGCTGCATGTTGCATACATTTCCAGAATGATAATAGAATTGAGCTTTCAGCTTGAAGATGAAAGATCTTCACTATCGAACCAGTCGTCAGATCTACAGGGTGATTTGAATTCACTACGTAAAGAATTACTGGCGGCCGAACAAAATAGAATGGAACTGGAGGCTGATAAAGCGTCGTTGCATGAAAAGATCAAATTCTTAGAAGGTGATCGCGAGAAAGTTGAGATGGAATTGAGACAAGTGATGCGGTACGTAATTTTTTAAATTCCTACTACTAAATTACGCTCAATACCTATATCTCTTTCCCACTCCCTAAACATGTCCTGTTTTAAATAAAATAATTGTTTTATCCATTCACACAAGTTCCAATACCTTTTTTTTGGAGTGGGTGACACAGTTTCATTTAGCTTTAATGTCTTTTTCATATAACTTAATTATTTTATAAGAAAAGTAAGCGGTTGACAGGGAACTCACTGGATGGCAAGTTCTAAGATCGTAAATCCTTACCTATGTTAAGGAAACAGAAATAAAAATTGAAAATAATAAGAAATCAAATTTGTCAGTGTTGTCTCTGTAAACTGAAAATGGATTTGAAAATAATTATTGTAGCTACTCAAATATCTTTCAAATATATAATATTTCTATAATCATAAGTCCAAGATCGAGTGTCGTATTGTTTCATATTCGTATATATTCGACAAATGTCGTGGTAAACGAGTTCTCGATCATATAATATAGATGGCGTTAGTTGTCTGAATTCCACGCAGTTTAAATCACAGGGTGGTCACGGGGAGATTCCCAATAAAGCAGTTTGTTGACTGTTTATTTTTCAGAGAGCGTGGTGAACTCAGTTCCCAATTAACCGCTATGGCACGTAAGAAGGACACTTTGAATGAAGAGATAATCCGCTTGCAACAGCGCTTGGAGCAGGCCAACGAAACTATCGGCAGGTTGAACAGGTCGCTCGATGATCACGTTAAGGACTCCGAAGAGAAACAAGTACATAATAATTATAATTGTTAATAAAATAAGATTAAAAATAAAATTAAAATGATCACACGCCTGCGGTAAAAGGACACATACACACGTACACACACATGTCTACATATGTTATTTTTTTTATAAATACTTACATTTATTGCGTTCGCCGTCGGTCATCTCGCCCGATCAAACTATCTGTAACGCTTTCAGCAGCTTTCTCCCGAGTCGAACATGCTTAAAGAAGTTTTACTTCAATAGATAAATGCAATCTTATAGTAAAACCTACTTAAATATTAACGTTATTACATACTTATTTAAACTTTTACAAATATGTTGTTACAAGGCTAATGGTCGGGTATGATGGTCTTGGTAATGCATTGATGGGTGTACTCGCTTCGTTAGCAGATGCCCTGCTTTCGATTTCCGGCAGGGAAATTTAGAAATTTTCATTTTCTAATTTGTCTGACCCTGGATTGGTGGGGGGTTTCAGCCGTGGTTAGTTAGCACACTGCCAGGAAAGACGTGGCCAACCAAAATATTTGCGTTCCGGTACGATACCATGTATAGAAACCATAAGCAGGGAAATGACCTCAAACCAGGTCAACCTTCTTCCATCAAAAGAAAACACTTTTTGTTATAAAGTTTGTTTTTGTGACGTATGAACAAGAGTGTCGTAATAAGTAATCGTAGCGTAATTCGATCGTTTTGTCTAGGCCTAAAAGCAAACTTTTCGTTCTAAATAAATTCGAAGGCCATTCTTTCTAAGACTACTATTTAGTCAAATGACGAACCGTATCCCTTATTTAAAATATTATTTTATTTGATATGTAAATATATATAATTATTTTATATATACTATCACATGCAAAACATATATACTAAGAGGAATAAATATATACTAATAAAAAAAAGCAATGAAGAAAGAAACGAAAGTAAACAAAAAAATAGTAATAATATTTACAATTATTTCAAAATTATCTAATACTAGGCAACGAGATCTACATCAGGACAGGCAAGACAGTGATTTACAATTTTCCTTTTAAAGGATGCAAGACTTCAATCTTACATCTATACTAATTGATTTACATATTTTATTATATAGCATAAGTATTTTATATCCTGTAGCTCAATTTATACTATATAATTATTTGTCTGTAGTTAATGATTGATAACCTGGAAAAAGACAAACAACATTTACAAGAGCAACTTGCTGGTGTTCGGTCAGAGAAAGATGCTTTAGAGGCGGTATTGTTTGATACAGCCAATATGTTGGAAGATGCGGATAATAAGCGAAAAAAACTAGAACATGACCTACAGGAAACACTAGTGCAACAGGAGAATTACAAAGGTAAGTTCATACAAATTTAAATTTTAATGTTTTTAATTATCAACAAGATTTTAATGTTTATATTGAATTAGGTTTTATTGTTTAATTTTGAATCATTCTAACCTATTATAATTTACAATGCTAAAGTGGTTTTTATGTAATATGCGTATATAAATAATGTAAAAGAAAGAAAATAAATGGATTTATGGCGAGGGGCATATATTTTGTGTGATAACTTTATTTCACAAGTAGAGGGATGTTTTTATTCATTTAATAAGTACATTTTAATCTACTTACAGTTAGTTAGTACTATAAATTAAAGTGAAAGTAAAATAAATGTGAAATTTAATTTGTTGCACAATTAAGCAAAACTGGCTAAACAGACTTAATTGATATATACATATAGTGTTCCTCCTCCTTTTCCTCATGTGTCAGGGGTTTGACTACCATCTCTTCTGATGATCCTTTCTCTTATTAAGGAACGCTATCTGGATCTGTTCTCGGTGACTTATATAGCATCGTAGATAGAAGTTTTTAATGTGGTGCGGATCTGAGGTCATATAATTTAGGACCTGCATATATGATATAATCTGAATATATGAAACTTTTATTCAAATAATGTTGTTATAGTAAAATGTTACACAAGTGGCGCTAGAGTAGCTGACTTGTTGTATGTTTTAAATAGATGGCGTTAGTTGTGGTTAGTTGTGAATTCTAAAATCGAAGTGAAGGATATATTACATCAACATATATTATGTTTATTACTAATTTTAGACGGTAGCTTAAAACATAGGTACTAATTTTATGCAAAGGGCGTTATGAGCATGTTTCCGACGGAATTTTATCTTTTTTTATTACTGAGAAGTTAGCGCTTGATTGTGATCTCACGCTGATGGTAGGTGATGATACAGTCTAAGATGGAAACCCTCTAACTTGATAAGATGTAACTTACTTCTTATTATTTCTAAACAGCATTCATACAGTACTCGAATGTAAATATTTTGCTTAGCGGCACGTCTTTGCTGGTGGGGCAGTATGTCCAGTCCAATTTCGGACAAATTAGAAAATTCAATTTCCTAAACTTACTTTGCCGTAATTCGAATCCTAGATCTCTGCTAGTGAAATCAGCGTTCGCTCCACTGGGCCAGTCAGTGTTCGAGCGTAAAATATTTTTATACGTTCGAATTAATTAATAAAAAACGGTATATAATTGTTTTTTTAAGGTCAAATTGCCCGTCTATCAAAGGATCTGGATAATAGCGAAAAGAAGCTTCGAGAAACAAGAAATAGCATGTCACAGCAATCAGGCAAGAAAGAAGCGGAATATCAGCAGGTTATTACAAACCTTAACCGGACCACTACTGAGAATATTACTAAGCTGAAAGAAGAAAAGGTATGGTAATGCTTACTTCAGATAATTATCTACACCCTATTATGAATTCGGATTTTTTTTTAATGATCATTCCTCCTAAGAAGCGACATTAATCTGAAAAGGGAAATATTTTTGTTTTATTCATATCTATAAAGCCTCTTCCCGGAACGCCAAACGGGGGCATGTCTTTGCATGCACAATTACAACTAGTCACAACTGAAACCTCCAATCTTAAAATTTGCCTTTTGAAATGTCGCTTTCTTTAAAGCAGCGACGTATATTAAATTTAAAGAAACATCAATTCACAGTACCGCCACAATACATTTAATATATTCGTAATAATATTCACTTATACTTAAAAAAAAAGCAAAGCCACTTAAATGATAATAAATTAAATATGGCCATTTGCAGCGCACGGGGGTATGCCAATTATGTTGCAAACTAAAGCAGTCAGGTTATGGAACGCACTTCCGGTATAAATCCGCAGTTGTCACTCATTGGGCAGTTTTAAAAGATGCGTAAGAATAGTTTTGCATGAGGTCGCTAATTGTTATAATGTTTTCACAGTTATATATTTATAAATATATATTGCATATGTATTTGAATGTAGATATGTGTTTTGTTTATGTGTATGTATAGAATTTATTATATTATATACATGTTTATATACTTATAAATATATTATATTATCTAAAAATAAGTTATTGAGTCAATTTTAACACCAGTCCAAACCACTCAGTCAGGATGTTTCAGTGTGGTTGCCTGGAAAAGATCACTACTTAGTGATAAGGCTGCCCGTTGCATGCTTTTGTATATTTTTTTAAATTGTTAATTAGTTTTAATTGTTGCGTTTGTAATTTAAAAGTATGCAATAAAGTGTTTATCCGTCTATATATCTACACAATTTAAATAAAAGAAGGAAAAACAAACATGTACGGCCTTTTTAAGGGTGAAGAGGGTTCAGTAATCGTTTGTCGGACGGATTGGACATACGCATTTTTTTAATATGATACCACAATCAGTTTTAGATTCGATTCTACTTAATTTAAAGAAATATGTCAAAAACATGCTTTCAAAAAATGCGTATTACAATCTTAAAGGTTACATAACTGATAGAAATGTTCAGATTTGATTCCAGTTACACACTAAAGCAAAATATTACACATTCTAACCTACAGAAACTATATTTAAATAGTACCTGCTGAGTTTCTAGCCGATTCTTCTCAATGGATTCAACTTTCCGAACCAGTGGTATATTGTTTACCAACAGACAGGCTACTGAAGATTCAACATTGCTTTTTGGGCCTACTTGGATAAAGACTATTTTGATTTTCAAAAAACAGTTTTTGTAAATATTGTGTAACTAATAAATATTATAAATGTTTATAGGCGGCCTTTTAGGTTACGAATTATGTAAAATATATATGTAGTATTAATATACTACTACTACTACTACATATATTTTTTAGTAGGCGTTTTTAGCGCTACCAGTCTAATTGCGGTATTTCGCAACACTATATATACATAATTTTCGTTCCAGGAACAATTACGGCAGTCATTAGAGCAAAAGCTAAGTCAAACTATAGCGACACTGACGAGCGAGAGAGAAGCATTCGAGGCTGGTGCGCGAGAAAGAGAGAAAAAACTTCTAGCAGCACGAGATCAACTAATGTTGCAACATGACGAAGCAATGCTCAGGGCGGAGAATGACAAACAACAAGCGTTGCTTATGGGTAAGATTATTTACATAATAGCTGTGCCCGCGCCTGGGTAGAATAGTGTTTTTGGGTAGCATTTTTAATAATTTTAAGCTTTTTGAAAGAGATGAATCTATGATGAATGGCAATATTTTGATAGATGAGGAACAAGTGGAAGAGGTGAAAGAATTTGTGTACTTAGGATCTAAATTTACAAAAGATGGAACATGTGAAAGCGATATTGAAAAGCGAGTGAATGCAGAGAATATGTATATGTATAGGTAAATGGTGCACTGCACGTCTTTATGAATAGCCAGCTGGTGTCTCAAAAGGCCAGACTGGCTGTACATACAGGAGTGTTGGTGCCAACATTTATGTATGGTAGTGAAAGTTGGGTATGGCAAAAGAATCACATAAGTAAAATAAATGCGGTAGAGATGAGAGCGTTGAGAAGTATGAGTGGATTGAAATTGAGTGACAAGGTAAGAAATAGTGTGATAAGAGAACGANTTAAATATGGGCCAGGGCAAGAGTACTCTAAACCGATGAACTTGTATGAAAGAAGCGAAGGAGATATGCAAGAATCGTGGCAAGTAGAAGGACGTGGTCTCTGCCTACCCCTTAGGGAATGAGGCGTGTATGTATTTTTAATAATTTTACGAATAAGACACATTAAAAATATTCTAATGAGCTATTTGCAGTGTTTTTCTAGACTATATGTGTACCAAATTGAATTTAAATCGGTTCAGTAGTATTAATATGAAACCACGACAGACTCATAGGGCTACGTTAGCATTTATAATGTTAATGTAGATATTGATAGCTTGTTGGATGACTAAACACACAATCCCAAATTTTAATTAAAGGATCCAGCAGAATTCATATATTTTATTATATAAAAAAATCAAATTTCAACAGTTCCTTGTATATATATGCCTTAGATTTCTGACTATCACTCATAAGAAAACTCAGTTAAGGGGTTTTATAGCATAGATATGTATTTACTTTGCAAACAACTTAATGACACTACTATTAGTCCATTATCATAGACAGATTTCAATTTTGTTTGTATGTGTAGTAATTTGAATGTAACATTTATTGTTATTATTTACTGTTATATTTTATAAGTATATTCATATGTTTAAGCTGGACAATTCATTTATTTATTTCTTTATTGAACTACACCTAATAAAATACATTAAAAGAAAACTTAAACTAAATTAATATTGTCGCACATAGGCGGTCTTGTGGTTTTGAAACCATTTTTTCCTGACTACCTTAAGGAAGGAGATAAAGTCAAGAGTGTATAGGTAGGTGATGCGAAAGAGAAACAAGTAATACTTTACACACACACACACACATATTATATATATATATATATTTCAGATTTAAAACATTCATATATGAAAATATAATACATATATAAATACACATGTATATACTGTTGTTAGTTGAAATTGTAGAAATTTGCCATTTCCCAATGAAGAAATATATAAGTAAAAATTAAATTGTTATTCTTTGAACAGCACATCAAGAACATCAAGCTTTACTTGAACGACTAGAAGAAGCTAAACGAATTCTTTGCTGTGAACAAAATAAGCTAGAACGCGTACGTAGAGATGCTCAAGCGAGATCAGATCAAGATCGCAATCATATTAATCAGCTAAAAGATGACCTAGCTGCTCTGAAGACTAGACTGGAAGAGGCTAAGTAAGTTCAATAGTTACCAATTTCAAAAAGTACTAGACAGAGAATGCGTAAAAAATCTATGTCAAGATTCACATTGTTTGGGTTAGTAGATTCGTATATGTATTTCCCAGCGTTACAAGAAAAGAGATTCATATTTCTTTTCAAACCGTTCCCGAAAACACGTCGCCCAGTAATTGTGAGAGTGCAATTACTCCTATTCCTTGTTATTTTGGGTTTCCCACTACTTTCATTTTCTGTACAAGGAACCAGCTGAAATGGCGTTCTATACATTTAGACCATTTGGTTATTATACGCAAACGTAAGCATTGTCAAAAGTTAAATGGGAAACACAACTTTCAACGTAAATGAAAATAGAATCGTATTATTGGTGGAGATTACAATGTGCACTCGATATTATATTTTACTATTAAATTTCGTACAAAATTAACCTTTTTTGGACAAAGTTAGACAGACTATGAAAATATTATATGTCGGCGCGATGACCTTACCATGCGCAAGTCTCTCAAAATTAACAGAACCATGTCAAACATGGTTTAATTATGAAATTGTTTATTTTGTTATTGCCACCTGTGTCTAATCACGCATGATTGTTATGCATAGAGCTATGACTCTGTTTGTAACAAGTAATATTGATATATACATTGTATATTGATATATACATGCACTTTTTTTTAGAATATAGTGATGTCATTTGAGGTTTCTTCTCAATCATATATTATGTTTTTAATAGGGCAGCTGCCGAAGATGACTGTGCCCGTTTTGAAAATCGCATCAAGGAGTTACATTTGGAAAAAGAGGCTGTGAATCGAGAGTGTCAAGAAACACGCGCGCAACTATCACTCGCGGAAGACAAATACGATGCTTCATATGCACAACTGCAGGATATCCTACGAAAATTGAAGGACTGTGAGTTATGATATTCAAAATTATATTCAAGCTTAACTAACACTTAACGATTAAAACCCCCGATAATTCCTATATACTAGTTATTAAAACGCAACTACAACACTCATACGCACACCACTATCAGGTATCAGGTATTAATTGTCAAAGGTATTGTTTTAAGTGACGTTACTTGTTTATTTCTTAATATTCTGATTGTGGTAAATTAATTAATGTATCGATGAATTCAAATACTACATCGTTCCTATAAAAATACAACTCCCTTTGTGAGTAGGATTCACGGGTTCAAATCCTGGTGGGGCAGATTTAGAAAATGGTTTTAGGATTTTCTAGGCTTGTACTGATAAACACTCTATATTGTTTGACCAAGTAGTACGTGTTAAGGTCACTGAGTCTTATGATTCGTGTTAGACCTTATGCAGTGATAGATACACACACACACACACACAGAGAAAACGTTTTTATCATACACCAATATACATTCACTCTTTTAATAAAAAGAGTGAATGTATATCATATAACTTACGAAACAAAAACAAACTTGTTGTAAATTCTAGTAGGCTGCATAAAATTAACAACTCATTTAAGGGTAACTGTATACGTTTCTATAATAAACTCCCACAAGACGTTTTAGAAATGTCAATTAATAAATTCAAAGTCTTTGTTAAAAGAAAGTTGATAGAAAAATCGTATTATAAGTTGCAAGAGTACTTAGATGATAGAAACGCGTAGAAGTGAACGAACTGCTCTAATTTGAATTGAAATATATTAAACTATTATGATATTGTTATGATGATGATAACAAAAACACAAAATACCTTCTCGGATCGGGCGCGAAGGAACCCTTGTAACTTTAGATTTTAAGTCGTTCTGGAGTATCATCATCAGACGTGCATTAGAATTAGAGTGTGGAAAAGAAAAAAAAATATTATTTGACGATTCAAAAGTGTTGTAATATGCCTACTTGAATAAAGATATTTTGATTTGATTTGATTTGATTTGATTTTGATTTGATTTGATTTGATTTGTGGTGGCTGAACGGGGCACCTAGTAATACGGTAATACGGGTCTCAAGCTTAGTACAGCGACCCTTACAAGTTTTAGTTTTTAGAATTATTTTTTAAACAATAATGTTTGTCTTATTATATTCTTTATCTTAACCTTAATTCAAATAATGAATTTATATACGTAAATGCTAGTCTGTAGGAGAATTCGTCAAAAATATGAAAATTCATAAAAAATATAAATTTTTAGTGGAAAACGAGTCTGAGAGTCTTCGTAAAGAGCTGAGCGATACGCGTCGCACACTAAGTAATTGCACAGCAGAGAGGGACAAATACAATAGTGCATGCCGGGAACTGCGGGAACACGTTAAACGGGCTGAGCATGAACGAAGAGACGCCGCTCGAGCTAGGGACGAGGCTTACCACAAAATTGCAGGTAAATACAAGGTCATAGTACATTTTTTTATTTGAGGTCTAATTATTCGGAGCTACTACATAATATAACAATAAATTAAAGTGAATAAACAAAACTGAAAATAAAATTATTGAACTACCAGCGAAACTGTGCCGGGAAATGAAATTTGCGTTCCGGTATGGGTTTGTCTATGTCATTGACAGGTAAATTACCTCTTATCAGTTTACCGCTCTCATCTTAGACTTTATAATCACTGGTGAAAACTGTCAAAGGCTACAGTGTCAGCAATTTTTTTTTTAATTAAGGAGCCTTTATCGTTGAATCTTTGAAAATTGATACACAAGCTGGAATAATCTGTTTTCTTACGATTACTAATTCCCGACCCCCCCCTCCAAAGGTTTGGAAGAGAACCGAACATCACTGGAACTGGAACTGTCTCGTGTACAAACTATGCTTAAAGAGTCTGAAAGTGGAGGGGAACATACAGAACGTTCTCTTCGCGCTACGGAAGCGCAGTTGAAGAGAGAACGCGCTGCTTTAGAACAGGCTCAACATGACATCAAGGAATTACAGTCTAGGTACATACTGGTGTCTGTTTCATGATATATGTATATCACTTTTATACTTTTAAAAGTTAGTTTCTAGTTTCTTCATAATCTTGAATTCAATAACACCCATTATTATTTCATTTAGATTAAGCGAGAGACTTTTTTTTATTAAACATAAATGGGAATTTGGAAACATCATAGTTACAATATTGCTAATTCGATTAATGACAAAATGTTTTCACCAAGTCTCAGATAGTAAAAAAATAATGATTATTAAAATTTAATCATTTTCTCATAATATTTTAGTTATATATATATNTATGTGCAATAAAGTTTTTCTATCTATCTATCTATATATATATATATATATATATATATATATATATGTTGGTGGTATGTATATATATCATAATTATAACATTTTTTTTCCATTTAAGTGAAAGCAATTCATTCATGCATTCCCAAGCTTTTATCGATTAAGTAAACTTTCTAATTATAAATAGTTTTTTGTGTACATGTATGTGTATTTGAATATACATTGCATTATGATATGAAATGTATATTTAAATATACATATATGTAAAATCAAATTCAAAATATTCTTTATTCAAGTAGGCTCACAAAGCACTTTTGAATCATCAGTACAAGAAAACCACCGGTTCGGAAAGTTAAAACCTCTGAGTAGAAACCGGCAAGAAACTCAACGGTTACTCTTTTAAAGATAGTATTGTATGTTACAATGTGTAATATATTGCTTATGCTCAACCTGACAAATTCTGAAACTTTTCACTCTAAAATATGGAATTACAAGTTTGTTTTTATTTCTTGTATTAAACTTGCGTATTTCACTTTTCTTACTGTATAAATTAATATTATCACTGAAAAATAACATATTATTGAATATGTATTGTGACGGTACTGTGAAAATTGATGTTTTTTTGAATCTATCTCTTAGAGAAACACAAGATCCTAATTGATATATTGCTCTTTTTTGTAAAATAAATTTCTTATCAATGTCCGCCGCCTTCCCCCATAACAGTATGCCGTAAGACGTAATGCTATGAAAATAAGTTTCAAAATATTGGATTGTCTAACTTTTCTAACAGCAAATGCAGCGGATCTAAGTTTACTCGCCCAAGTCTTAATATGGCCACTGAAGCCCATAATCTAAAGTTATACCTAAGAATACCATACATTTAACTTTCTCCACAAAATTATCATTAATTTGAATATTTGTACAAATTGATTTTGCATTTGGCAAAGTGAATGCAACATATTTACGTACATAGTAACCCACCATTATGTACATAGTAAACCATCATTATTTTCTGTATTTTATTTTCCATTTTTTTGTCACAGGTTGCAAAATGAAAGCGAGGAACGCGAGCGTTGTGCAGGTGATGCGGCAACGGCTAAGCGGCATGGTGCTGAACTGGAGGCTATGTTGGCGGCCGCTCGCTCCGACCTCAATGCAGTTAGACAACGGGCCGCTGAACTGGAGGAGGCTTGCCGGGCCAGAGATCAGGTGATGAAATACTTTTTATAGAAATAAATTGGGAAGCCAGCATTTGGTACCTTTAATGTTAACTCTGTTTTACCGCCAAAAGAAGTTAAATCGACGTTTCATTTGTACACGAAGATTGCCGAACATCGTTTTAAGGATCGTTCGATCTGTACATTTTTGGCGTGCAATTGTGGCGAACAAGTGCAACGCAAATACCATGTAATAATCTGGTTAGGCGTAACACAGTTTATTTACTACCAATATTCTATGAAAGTGGCAAAAAGAATATATAGATGACGGACTTAAATCCAAAATTTTATGATTTTTTAAAAAGGTCTTTATTGACAATTCTACAACACATGACAAACAAACAGTGGCACTAAAACGGTCAAATTAATTTCGATTCCCATAGACTGTTGCATAACCTTTACGTTAGTGGTTAAAAGAGCAGAGATGTTTTAGCTGCAATTTCCCACCCCCTTTGGCTTCTTAGTTAATAAATTGTTACTTATTTCTTTATATATGGGATATTGCAGGAACTTGTTATACGTTTGGAAGATTGCCGCTCTAAAGAGCGTCGCTTGGAAGAACTCAAACACAATTTGGAAGTGTGTCTCGCTGATGCAACGCAACAAATACAAGAGCTAAAGGTAAGAAGTGTAGTTAATCTTCGAATCTTGTTTTGGGTATAGAGCAAAATCAATATTGCAACTTTTCACTTCTTTGAACATTTTTACAGGCTAAAGAGGTTTAACGGCTCAACTTATAAAATATAATTAAACAATAAATATAATACAAATACATTAAATCCTTTACATCTTGAGTGACAATATAAGGGGACACATCAAGTTTTTTGTACGTTAAACCCATATAATATCAAATTACATTGGCAGTCATCAGAACAGGTTCAAATTTAATTTAAATAACGAAATTACAATTGTAAAATTTTGTATAATTTTTTTTTTTAATTACTTCTAAATTCACTCGAATCTTTGGATATGTGTTACGGAAACGAATAACATGTTTTGGCAAATAATTTAGCAAACCAGTTTTTAATATTATATACTAACAAAAAATATGCGATAAATGGGCGTATAAAATTTGTTTGTATAGCATAGTTTTTCAAATAAAGATATATCGACTCTTAAAGATATATAGACTAAAATCGAGTTAGATAAGTACTTTGCAAGTTATACATTATATGCGCCAAATATATAATTTTTCCCAATTTGTACGGCAACCTATGTCGCGCGTGCACATGATGTTCCGATGACTGTGTTTCAGATTTGGAGTGAACTGGAGTCTTTTGTTACCCCCGTCCGGATTACGCGTAATTTTTTTGATACCCAGTGCCGGAAAGGTTAAAAAGACTTTTTTGTTCATAGACTCGTCTAGGAGCGAGTGAAAATCGCTGTCGTGCCGTTGAAGCAGCTCTAGCTCAAACAGAAACAGGTCGACGCGAAGCAGAGGCAAGACTGTCTTCTGTAGCACATTCTTTGCGAAGAGTATGTGGAATACAACCCGATGGAAGCGTACATCAGGCTGCTAGAAGACGCATTGCCAGTCCATCAAGAAGATACAGTCCACATAGAGGTATATACTAACACGTTATTTCAAAATAAAAGACTTAGTTGTCTTCGTAAGTTTTATATATATTATGTCAATGTTTCATCTGTTTGACCGAGTCTTTAGTTTGGTTTTTTATTTATACGTACAAAATGGTTATTTACTTTATTTATCATGTTACCTTGTAAGTGCATATCTCTTCCAGACCGCTGGCAGGGTACAGATTGAACAGTACTTTTTTCTTATTTTTATTTGTATTTTTTTTTGTAATATATTTATTTATTTTATATTGTATAATATGTCGTCGTTAAATAATAGTGACAAATACTTATCTTGTTCGTCGAATGATGAATTGTCTGAGGGTAGCTTTCACAGTACAACTTCTCCTCCCCTGCATGTTCTCCTTGATTCTTGCTTCTCAGATTTACTGAAGAAGTTTAACGTTATTCATATAAATGCCCAAAGTATTTCGGCCCATTATCCCGATATGCTTGCGTCATTTGAATCTCTGAATATCCACGCAATTCTTGTCTCTGAGTCATGGTTGAAGTCATGTTTACCTTCAACTTCGTACTCTTTACCAGGGTTTACACTCATACGTAACGATCGCATTGGTAAAGTGGGGGGGGGGGGGGGGGGGGGGGGGGGGGGGGGGGGGGGGGGCGTGGCGATTTACCTCCGCTCGTATATTCCTTTTACTCTAGTTAATTCGTCAACTCAGTCTCCGTCTATGACTGCGGCCGAGCATTTATTTATTGAAGTTGCCCTTCACCATACTACAATACTACTTGACGTCGTTTACAGCCCTTCTCTTTTGATTAATTATTAATACTGGAAACGACAGTTCCCATTTATAATCACACTATTATCATGGGTGACTTCAATACTTGTTAACTCAAAGGCGACAGCCGATGCAGAAAACTATTATCTATAGTTGATGCGTGTAATCTTCATTTATTACCCTTATCTGCTACGCACAATGCTCCTAATTGCACTCCTTCACTTCTAGAGCTCATGATGGTATGCTCTCGAGATTTTGTCTACAAACATGGTCAGTTTGAGGCAAATGCTTTTCATGATCTGATTTTTCTCTCGTATCAAGCACGACCACTTAAAGCTAAATCGAGAACACTTCTGCGACGTAGTTTTAACGGTTTGGATAAGGAACGCCTTATATCGGATGCCTTTAACATTGATTGGTCTCCTGTAGTCAATGCTAGCAGCATTGATTTGAAAGTGGAATTATTTAACTCTAGTCTCATTAGATTGTACGATATTCACGTTCCTGTAAAGGAAAATAAAATTTAACACTTACCTGCGCCTTGGCTATCTAATGAATTAAAACGTCTTATTACAAAGAAAGCTCAAGCAAAATGCAAGCTAAAGGTTGACAACTCCGATAAGAATCGCGAAAAATATAATATATTACGGAATCGCTGCAATACATCGTGTAGAGATCCACAACGACGCCATATTCATGCATCAGTCGAAAACGGCGACTCCTTTAAAGTATGGAAGTTTTTAGAATCATTTGGAGTTGGCAAAAAATCTCATAATACTTCTCATCGTAATTTGGATATTGAACTCCTCAACAAACATTTCGCTACTTCTGATATTATAGATCACACAGAAAATGAACGAACATTAAATTTTGTTTCATCTGTGCCAGCTCCTGACTTTCCACCGTTAAATTTCTGGTCTTTCACTGAATGTGATGTTAAGAGGAACATATTGTCCATCTCTTCTAATGCTGTGGGCGATGATGATATAGGCCGTAATATGATCGTACATATCCTGGAAATAATCCTTCCTATAATAACTCATATCCTTAACGAATCGATCGCTTCTTCCAAATTCCCGAATGCCTGGAAAGCTGCGTACATTATCCCTATTCCCAAAAAAGCCAATGCCTCAAATTATTCCGACTTTCTACCAGTCTCAATCCTTCCGTTTCTCTCGAAAGTGTTAGAAAAACTAGTTTTTCACCAATCGTATCGCTTCCTTAATAGACACAGTCTCCTAAATCCACTGTAGTCAGGCTTCCGTTGCGGTCATAGTATGGTTACAGCCCTTGTAAAAGTTACTGATGACATAAGGATGGGTATGGATAATAAACAACTCACAGTGTTGACTTTGCTTGACTTTAGTAATGCCTTCAGCACTGTAAATTTCGACATCTTGCTGCATATCTCCGTCAGTAATTGGCTGGTTCTTCAGTTACCTTAGGGGCAGGCGGCAACGTGTCCGGATTGATAAGACTGTTTCATCGGGGTGTGAGATACGTGCTGGAGTGGCCCAGGGTGGCGTGTTGTCACCGTTTTTCTTTTCACCTTTTTCTTTATGCCATTTTCATTAATTCAATCACTCAAAAATTGACTTCTCTCTACCACATGTATGCAGACGATCTTCAAATTTATTCTCAGTCAACTCTTGAAAACTTGCCTATTACAATTTCTGCCATTAATGATGAGTTGGTTACTATTAGTAACTGGAGTAGGTGCTATGGCTTAAAAATTAATCCTGATAAAACACAGGCTATTATTATTGGCAGTTCAAATATGACTTCAAGGGTTGACTGGGCAAGCCTACCACAAATTACTCTTGACTCAGTTGTTATACCTTATAGCGCTACTGTGAAAAACTTAGGTGTCCATTTTGATTCTAGCTTTTCCTGGGGTCACCAATTAAAGGTAGTAAGCCAGAAAATTTTGCCTGATTGGCTCTCTACGTCGTTTGCGTTCTTTCCTTCCAATTCTGACTAAAATTATGTTAGCACATTACCTGTTACTGTACATTCTCGATTATGCAGATGCAAGCTGTCTAGATCTATATATATGAAGACCAACTGAATAAACTTGAGCGTCTCCAAAATTTAGTAATTAGGTTCATATTTGGTCTACGCAAATATGACCACGTCTCTGAATTTCGATCAAAACTCAAGTGGTAGCCCATCCGTTTTCGCCGGAATTTACACATTGTTTCGCTACTGTACTGTGTCTTGTTCGATCCTCATACTCCCAAATATTTAAAAGAAAAATTCATTTATGTTAGTTCGCATGATTCAAATCATGGTCATAAGATGCCTTTACGCTCAAACAGTAATTTATTATTAAGACCTAGATGCCATTCTAATTTTTTTTACAAATCCTTTACAGCGGAGGCTACTCGACGCGCAACTACATTAGTTAAATTTAAAAACCAAGTAAAATCTCATTACCTTACACTGTCCTCTAAATGAAAACGACGACTTCA
Source organism: Elymnias hypermnestra (assembly GCA_015832385.1). Lineage (NCBI taxonomy): Eukaryota > Metazoa > Arthropoda > Insecta > Lepidoptera > Nymphalidae > Elymnias > Elymnias hypermnestra. Next base: position 386,058 of record JACTOM010000198.1, read on the forward strand.
TTAGTATAATATGCCAATATATAAACTGGTTTATATTTTTTTATAATATATATGTAGTTTAGGTATCGTTATAAATTTATAGTATAGATGTAGTATATGACAGTAAAAATGTTTACGTACATCGCCTACCTTTCCGTTTACTGTCTTTCTTTGCTCTTCGGATTTTCTGGAAGAGATCGCTATAAGCGATAAGACCGCCTTTTGTCAAGCTGCTTCTTAGTATAAGTATTATTTAAGTTCTTATGAAACAGTGGTGTACAATAAAGTGAATAAATAATATATATATTTGTAATCCTGAATCTACGGGTTTCACCACTACGCCATTAGGATTTTTATTTATATAAAAGTTAATTGTCTCATATCCCAACTTAATATATATTCACAGGACGTGACCATTCTGAAGATCGCAATGAAATTATAGATGTCGATCCAGAGCTAATCAAGAAAGGTGTCAGAAACTTAATGCATGAAGTTTGTCAGATTGAACGAGAAAAGGTAATGAATTGTGATTTACGTTGGTTGTGATATTTTTTCAATTATCGATAGATTTATTTTTTATACAATACCACATTTAACGAAATACCTATATGAAAATAAATTACATTAAACAACCTTTTAATATGGCCTTTGACCAGATAAATATTGAGTTTGTATTCATATCAATGAATTCTTAATATATCGCATTAAAACACGTTGAAACCGCAAAACGAAGCTAATAGAAAATCTTTTAACGAGAGTTAAAACAAATTCTTATATTTAGTGTTTGTACCATTGAATTTAGCCATTGAATTTTTTTATCTTTCTTGTTTTTTTTTCATAACAAATGTCACTCTAATGGTGATAGAACCCTGTATAGTTCTGGTCCAATTCTGTGCTATGTGTAGCTAATAATTTTGACATAGACCGTTTCATTGCACCACGCATTGTAGAGACGTTATGGGTATAAATTTTGAGGCGTGAAGAAGCCAGTGAGGTGACAACTCTCTCTCTCTTATGCCTGTGTTATCACATTTCAAGGATGATTACAAATCGCAAGCAGCCGTCCTAAAGAAGCAACTGAAAGATGCCACTGAACAACAAGGCAAAGGCGAAGGAAAATTGCAATCACTTAACACCAATTTACGCGGCTTGCAAGAAGAGAAAGCCCGTTTACAGTCAACTATGGGTCAAAAGGACGCCCAAATGAATGCCTTGGTAAGTAGGACTATTTTATATATATTATGAAATGTACAGCTGGCGAAGTAATGAGAATACTCTTTTAGGTAGCAGGTGTCCAGATGTTCAATCCTCGGTATAGAAAATTATATATTTTAATTTGTCTGACTATGAACTTGTGGGATAAATTCAGCCGTGGCTAGTTATCATCCTAACAGCAAAGACGTATCACCAAGCAATCGATGTTTGTTCCGGTATAATACTATCTAGAAACCATAAGAGGTGAATTGCCTCCTTCCAGATTAGCGCGCTTCCATCTTAAGAGTATATCATCAGTTACCATAAGGTATGATCACAGTCAAGTGTTAACCAGTTAGCAATAAAATAAAGGCAACAATATTTGTTTTAAAACCGCCTTTTGCACCTTTGACAGATATGCCAGAAATACATTTATTTGTCACGTATGTTACGTATGATATTATAAAAATCTCGTTTAATAAATATTTATTTATAAAATTATCACTCTGATTCTTTTTTATTGTGTATAAATAATACTCTAATTTTTTAAGCTATGTGTATGTCATAATTAAAAGAGGTAACTAAACTGATTATTGTCTATTAGTTGTAATGTAATTTATAAGGTGTATAATAGAGATTTTTCTGAAATAAATAAATAAACTGCCTCGAAGTTTATTTATATTGTATTAATTGATGTAAATTGTGTAAAGGGTAAATTGATGTAATGGTTTTTATTAATATGGCCATTCCCTTTTTTTTTACAAATTACGACAACAACTTACTTTCAGAACGAGTCCGTTCAGACAAAGACCGTAGAGATAAGTAACTTGCGAGACAAGATCACAAGCCTGGAAGCTACCTTGAGTTCTATCACAGAAGAAAAAGTACAAAACGAGGTACATATTCATTATTATGATTTAAAACGCAGTTATATTTTTTTGTTATTAATACCGTAATCAATAATCTCCCATCAAATATCTTTCTCTACTCTCGCTCTCTTTCTTTCTCTGCAAGTAAAGAGCAAGCAAGAAATTTAAAGAAGTATTGAAAGAACAACATTTTCTCTCCAGGATGGCTGCTATTTATATTGGGAAGTGATATGGAAGCGATAGTGAATTTATATAGAACTTTATATAATGAAATATAGAACAGTATTTAAATTTGCTAAATATTGGACTTTCCCCTCTAAATAAAAAAAAAATATAAAAACTGTTGTCTATTTTATTATTTCAGAATAAATCTGAAAATCTACGAGTTCAGTTAGCAGAGCGCGTCCAAGAAGTGGGACAACTCCGAGAAGCCCTAGCGGCTGCAGAGGGTGAGGATAGTTTTGCTTGAATATTTTCATATATAAGGTGAAACAATATTTTGAATCTTTAAGTCTAAGCATCATATATATAGTTTACACCTCACATACAATTGCTAGGGAAGCACATACTCGCACCTTTATGACTGTCCAAGAACCAACAACAAACTTAGTCGAGAAAACAATGTGACAATAAAATATTCTATGGAGATTTGAGCAATCTACTCACTCTTACGCTTTTTTATCGTCCAAGTCCAATGTTTCAAATAATAGTACAAAATTTTTCAATTTTTATTTTTATTTCTTATTCTTTATGACTTGCTATATAACAATAAATAGGTCGTGCGGCAAGGCTGGACGTGCGAAGGGCCCAATTGGAAGGCGATGTTCAAAGGGCCGCAGTCGCTGCTAGAGACAGAGACCAAGCGCTTAAGGTATATAATAGATTCTATTTGGGCGTGGAAGCTCAATGTAATCCTTTTAAAATTATGTTAAAAGAGCAAATGCTCAGATTCGTTTTCGTATCGTTTTGTACGTCTACTTTATTTAGATTCTTGAAATACACATATATATTTTAAACTTAATATGCATACTGCTTTTATGTAAAACGGTATTTTTTTTTGATCGCGCCTCAAAAAACCCACGTATCGATTATCCAAACTTCTCTCAGTCCCAAGTGGATTCGATAATCATGGTTATAATGTAGAAGCTTTTCTTTGTTTTTATTTTACATTTCAAATGTGAAAGCAAAATGGCATAACACTATTCATAATCAACCTCTCTGACGGTTATTTTACCAATTAAGGCGGGAGATGATTATGTTAGCCCTCAGGTTTGGATCCGGACATACTCAGTTGAACTATTGTTTTAAATATTTAAATAAGAAATCCAGTATTTCACTATGTCCAACTTGTGTCATGGTAGAACACATACTATATTTTGTCAGAGATAATGAGGACAGAGCTATGAAGTAAGTTGGATGTTAACCTAATGGATGTTGGTGCCTTTCTAACTATTTTGTCCGCACCAACATCCCTTAAAGCAAAACTACAGTATAATTAAATTTTAAAACGTTTGGAAGTATAAGTATTATAGAGATGAAGAATTATTTGTTAGGATGTGATAGTTCTGCGATAGTCTCATAAGAGACTCAAAAACCTTAAAATAAATAACATTTTATTTTATTAGAAACTGCAAGAACGTTGCGATGGTTACACGCGAACTATCGCTTCGCTAGAAGATCGTTGTACTTCACTCAAAGGTACCGTTGAACAACTCTCTACATCCCTTCAAAAGGCAGCCACCGCCGAGAGCGAGTTGCGAGCGGAATTGAGTAAGACACAGAGACTGCTCAATGAGGCCAAAAACCACGAATCTAATGCTATGGATAAATTGAGGCAGATGCAGAAGAATATTGGTTAGTTGTTTCTAAAAAAAAAAAACTTATATGAGTATAAATAGAGCGCCAGACTACAGTTTGTTCGCGGTAAGAACGCAGTCTTCGATTGAATTTGACTTTGGCACTGTTAATTTGACCTTGTCATTTCAAAATATTTGATTAGTTAGGGGGCGGGGCTAGAATGATGACTTGCTGCATTTTTAACGCAAACAAACAGTAGTAGGGGGAGATCAGACATCTCCTAAATCATCTTAAAAAAACTACGTGTTTGCCCAACAGTGAGCCCAATTGATGTTTATTTTTGCCAGAAAAAGAATAACTTTTCGTTATTGTTTTAGCAAACTGTGAAAACGAACGTCGAGTTTTAACTGAAAAGTTGGAAAGTGCTAAGTCAGCGCTTAGTGAATTGAAACGTCTAAACTGCACATTAGAAGATCAAATACATCGCCTTACCAATCAATTGGCCAACGTAGAGGCGCAGAGGTATTCAATGTTGATCTTTTACATTTATAAGACTACAGGTAATAATTTTCTTTGTTTGGAATCCTAGAGATTACTTTGAAAATATAATTTCATGGGCAGAACATATAAATATTGTTTTTGCAAAAACTAGGTCATTTACTTTTGCTAAATGGAAACTATCTAAAATAACTGATAAAACAACTGCTATCCAAGCATATCACGGGTATGTATCTTCTTTATTAAGATATGACATATTCATATGGGGAAATTGTAGCTATATAAGTAAAGTGTTTATAGCCCAAAAAAGATGCGTTAGAAGCATTTGTGATGTGAGCCCAATAATCTCTTGCGGACCTCTTTCCAAAGAATTAAAGTTGTTAACTGTTCCATCTCTATATATATATATGAAGTGTGTTTATACGTAAAATTACATGTAGAAGAGTTTGATAAAAGATAGGATGGGACGCAATTTATACAATTAAGACGCTATGGCTGTAAAAATATTTAATAGTTTACCAGACGCTGTAACAGAAATTAATAATATTATTTATAGAAACAAAGTTGAAAAATTGGCTAATATATAAAACTTATTACTGTATAAATGACTATTTAAAAGAAACTAAATAAAAGATTTTTTATAGACTGGCACGATTTTTAAACACACTCTTAGCATATTGTGACGTTTCATCCTAAACTGTAATATTTATATATAATAACTAATTATTAATTTGTGTAAGGGAGAAACGCGTCCCAATCCGTTTCCCCAAATGCCAACCTCACCTGCACGCGGTGCACCCTGCTTTTACCGACGAGGCTCTGGCGACCGACAAATGGCGGTATAACCATTCTCTATAGCTGACATAAATGCCACAGACCGATAACGGGCAGCAGCGTTATCGGTGCGAGAGGATCAGCACTGCGATCACCAACCCGCCTGCCAAGCGTGGTGATTATTGGCACAACCACGTAATGATTGAGACAAGGCAGCAACGGCCCCCAGTCCCCGGCAGCCCCGCTATTCCTAGCTCTGGCAGCGGTTACGGTAACGGCGGGGCAGGGGGTGCTAAGAATCTCCGGAAGAGATTCCGCTGCCAACCCCGACGACTTGACCTGGCAACATACAACGCACGCACTTTGAGGACCGACGAAAAGATCTTCGAACTGGAAGAAGCAGTAAACAAGTTACACTGGGATATTATAGAATTGTCCGAAGTCCGTAGAGAGGGGGAGGACACGATAATCCTCAAATCCGGTAACTTGTTCTACTACCGGGAGGGCGAACACCAGTCCCAAGGTGGTGTCGGGTTCCTCGTCCACAAATCTCTCGTCAACAGCGTTGTAGAAGTTAACAGCGTGTCCAACAGGGTAGCGTACCTGATACTCAGAATTACCAAACGGTATTCGTTGAAGGTCATCCAGGTTTACGCACCCACATCATCGCATCCAGATGATGATGTAGAGGTTATGTATGAGGACATTTCCAAAGCCATGCATACCTCTAGGACCTTCTACAGCGTTGTTATGGGTGATTTCAACGCAAAACTCGGCGAACGAAGCGGGGCAGAGTTGAGAGTGGGGCAATTTGGGTATGGGCAACGGAACCAGAGGGGACAGATGCTCGCTGATTTCATGGAAAAGGAGGGACTCTATATGATGAACTCTTTTTTCAAGAAACAGCCGCTCCGAAAATGGACCTGGCTGAGTCCTGATGGTTCCACGAGAAACGAGATTGACTTCATCATGTCTACGAAACGGAACATATTCAATGATGTCTCTGTGATCAATCAAGTGAAAACTGGGAGCGATCACCGTATGGTAAGAGGCACATTGAATATCAACGTACACCGAGAGCGGTTCAGACTGGTGAAGTCTACGCTCCGACCCACTCGCGCGCATATCCAAAACCCCGAGAGCTTTCAACTAGAGCTGCAAAACCGCTTCGCCTGCCTCGAGGATTGCGAATCTGTGGACGAGCTAAACGATAGGCTAGTGGAAACTGTCCATACGGTTGGGATGAAATTTTATAAACCCCGTAAAAAGCAAACCAAGAGATTCTCAGACCATACTCTTAATCTCATGGAACAGAGACATGCAATGAGCTTGCAGTCTACAGCAGACGCGTCCGCATATCGGCAGATCAATAGACAGATCTCTAAATCGCAAAAGCGTGATGTGCGACACTTTAATGCCGAGCGTATACGAGATACCATCGAACGCAACAAAGGCACTAAAGTGTTCGCAAAAGATTTGTCTATCGGTCAGAGCCAGTTGACGCGGCTGAAGACTCATAACGGCGAACTCATTGCATCTGGACCTGAGATTCGGAGGGAGGTTGAGAGTTTCTATGGACAGTTGTACACATCGACTTGCAAGCCTATTGATAGTTTGGCTAAAGATCCCCGTGCCAAACTGACCCGGCATTATACCGAAGATATCCCGGACGTCAGCTTGTACGAGATTAGTATGGCTCTCAAACAGATGAAGAACGGCAAGGCACCGGGTGATGACGGAATCACAGCGGAACTCCTGAAGGCGGGTGGAAAACCCATTCTTAAAGTCCTTCAGCGAATGTTCAATTCCGTCATTCTGGAAGGCACGGTGCCAAAGGCATGGCATAGGAGCGTGGTAGTTCTGTTCTTCAAGAAAGGTGACAACACCTTATTGAAGAACTATAGACCTATTGCGCTGCTAAGTCATGTCTATAAACTGTTCTCGAGGGTCATCACGAATCGTCTCGCTCGCAAGTTTGACGACTTCCAGCCTCCCGAACAAGCCGGATTCCGAAAAGGCTTTAGTACCATAGACCACATCTTTACGCTGCGGCAGATTATACAGAAGACCGAGGAGTATAATCGGCCACTTTGCTTGGCGTTCGTGGACTATGAGAAAGCCTTCGATTCGGTGGAAACATGGGCCGTGTTGAGATCTTTGCAGAGATGCCGAATTGACCACCGGTACATACACGTGTTGAAGTGCTTGTACGAAAACGCCACCATGTCAGTCCGTATACAGGACCAAAGCACAGAGTCTATCCAACTGCAGCGTGGAGTGCGACAGGGAGATGTTATCTCCCCGAAGCTCTTTACTGCGGCGTTGGAGGACCTGTTTAAGCTTATGGAGTGGAACGGACTGGGCATCAACATCAACGGCGAGTACATCACTCATCTACGGTTTGCCGACGACGTGGTCATTATGGCAGAGACTCTGGAAGATCTCAATGCAATGCTCGATGACCTCAGCAGAGCTTCTCGACAGGTGGGCCTAAAAATGAACATGGATAAGACGAAAGTTATGTCCAATATCCATGTTCCGCTCCACCCAGTCATCGTTGAGAACTCTACACTCGAAATTGTTGACGAGTATACATACCTGGGACACATAGTCCAGCTAGGTAGGTCCAATTTCGAGAAAGAGGTCAACCGCCGAATCCAACTCGGTTGGGCAGCGTTCGGGAAGTTCCGGAAGACTTTTTCGTCCAATATCCCTCAGTGCCTGAAGACCAAAGTCTTCGAACAGTGCGTGTTGCCAGTGATGACCTACGGTTCTGAGACGTGGTCGCTGACTATGGGCCTCATGCGGAAGCTCAGAGTCACTCAGCGTGCGATGGAGAGGGCTATGCTCGGAGTTTCTCTACGCGATCAAATCAGAAATGAGGAGATCCGTAGCAGAACCAAAGTCACCGACATAGCCCTACGAATCGCGAACCTGAAGTGGCAATGGGCGGGGCACATAGTCCGACGGACCGATGGACGTTGGGGGCCAAAGGTGCTGGAGTGGCGACCCCGCACCGGGCGGCGCAGTGTAGGGAGACCCCCCACAAGGTGGACCGACGACATAAAGAGGGTCGCCGGTAGCCGCTGGAGCCAGGCGGCGCAAGATCGGGCCTTGTGGACATCATTACGTGAGACCTATGTCCAGCAGTGAACGTCCATCGGTTGAAGCGACGAATTATTAATTTGACAGTATATGACTTATATAAATTTGATTATTTGAATTGAATAAATGAAAATATCTGACATGCAAATTACCAAGGCTGGAACAACTTCTTAAAAAAAAAATAGTTTTATATTATTAATGCTATTGCACGCCATTATGTGGTAGGTTGTGTGTTGTACACTCGTTCTTGGAATAAATATATTTGATTTGATTTGAACCATGGTACTAAAAAAAAAACATATTGTAAAAACTAGACACTTGACGATACAATTTATTTATACTGTACGACCCAAGTTGAAAATCACCCAAACATTTGAATTGTTACATATATACCTCAATTTTTGTGCCTAATTCATTTACATACATAAATAAAAACCACAGAAACATGATTGTATTCAACGCAGACGAAGTTGCAGGGACTAGCTATTTACAAATATATATAGAAGACCCATATGTATATAAAGAAAGAATCAAGTATAAAATCTTAACTTTGTTAGACTGTATTTCAAAGATAAAATATTTCTTATTATGCTACCTTTTCTACGAATGATTCGTTTTATAAGAATTATGATTAAATAGCTATGTGAATAAAAAAATATCTAGAATGTTGAATGAAGTGATATAATTATACAAAATACAAATAACGTCAAAATGCCTACATGACAAGTTGACTATTTGTGCGGAGGGGCCATATATATGTGCGTGAGTGTCATTCTTGTGTACGTGTAAATATCATTGTACTCGTAATTTGGGACATTTGCAGGTTTTTGTATAATTGATAATTACATTACATATAAGAACCTTGATCATCCCTTTTTTTATCATATACCTACTAAAACATTATGCTTCAAAGTATATCATTCATATCACTAGTACAAAAGGTAAGGTCAGTAATAAATCATTTGTCTTTGAAACACTGTGTTACAAAATTTGGATTTTATACTTTTATAAAAGAGTCAATTTTACGTAGTGACAGTCCATGTCTTTGAATAGGTTAAAAACGTAGTCTTATTAAATCTTCAGAGCTGATTTCGAATCCCAACTCCGTATGACTACATGGGATGGCAAGGAGAGCAATGACAGTAGTGAATTAGAAAGAGAGCTTCATGCCCTGCAACGTGATCGCTCCGAGCTGAAGGCCAAAAATGATGCCTTACAAGATACAATTCGTAAACTGGAAGCCGAGAGACGAATGACACGACCATCTGTACTCCGGAGTAAGAGTCATGATCGCACCGAAAAGAGTGTTTACTACTCCTCAGATTTAGATTCAGGTGAGTTAATACATTGGGGTTTCAAAAGTTCCACAGTGTAGATATTTTTGAAATAAAACTTCATAAAGCACACTTTACTTCGGGAGTAAGCTGTTGAGAGGGAGATAAAAGTTAGCGCAGATTGAGTTTCGTAAATTACTGTGGGGGTAAGTGAGATGCCAGCATATTTTCTATCTCTCATAACCAGTTACGTTTTGTAAAGCTAAGACACAGTGCGGGTCTATTGTCTTTATAACGCTGTAAGAGCAAGGAATACTAGTACGCGTGCGCATTTATGGTGATTTTATGATATTCTGTAATTTAATTACGTTCTTGCACAATTTTATAAATTAATATATTTTTCGATAAAATAAATATTTTTATACATGAATAATAATTTTTATTTAGGACCGGATTCTACAAAAGATTCCCGCGTGTACAAAGAACTTCCGTGCAAAGAGAAATCTTATGGCACTGACCACAGTTTGCTTGAGCTTGAAAACAGGGAATTAAAAATGAAAATAAGACGATTGGAGAAGGAACTATCCGATAAAGTAAGTATCAAAAATATTATGTAGCTACAATTTAATTATTAACAAAAATTAAATAATATTAAATGAAAACTATACACAACTGTTTACACCATATACGCCTCAGACCTTGCTACAAAATCATTTTTTGAAATTCAAAATGCATTATTATTTATTAATATTACCATATATTTTTCGTGATATCTTTAGGTCGTTAACATATAGGTTGCAGCGTTGTCTATAGAATTGTTTTATTTTTCGCCCAATGTGACTGGCTGTTGGTTAGTACAAAAAAATATTGATTTGTTTCAGGAATCTGAACTAGCAATAGCACGAAATCGCTATTTCAGCGACCTGTCTAATTCCAGTGGCAATAGACAAGATATAGATCAGTATAGACAAGCGGCGTTGCAAGCTGAGCGTCTATTAGAGGCCCGTGAGGCTGGTCATAGACAACAGATAATTCGTCTTGAGAATCAGGTAAGACAGTTTTTATTGTTACACATTGTATATTTATAGGTTTGTTCTGATGTATCTGTACTAATATTTGACAGCTTTGCTGAAATGTATTGGTTGCTGTTATATATATCCTACATATGCAATAGTTTTGCTAATCAAGATGCCGTGAACGATTTCGGTAGGCCAGATTTGGATATCATATTTATTTTAATTTATACAGATTTTCACTGCAAGGTTTCGTTGTTTAATTACCGCCTTGTTAGAAAGACGGGCGATTTAAAAAATTGCGGTCTGATACGTTGTGTAGAAACTTAAGAGGTAAATTGCATCTATCTAGGCTACCATTATAGACTGTATCATCATTTACAGTCTGGTGAGATTATTAAGAGTGGCGCTTCTTTATTATTGGGGTCTTTAAATCTCCTAAGATACTATATCAGACTTATCGAACCCTGAAAATAACGTCTTACAAACTATTTACAAACATTTTGGACATAAAATAATGTTAAATTAAATTTTTACCTTAATTTTGTCGTGACGAATGTTGGTGCGGTCAAAATGCTTTAAAGACACCAACATTGTTTCTGAGTATATCTTAAAATTGCCCTCATTATGTTAGTTCGGGCACACTCCATCAGACTATGATATGTATCTTCTACTATGCCACAAATTGGGCATAGTGAAGTACTGGATTTCCTCATTAAATACTTAAAATAATTCAATGGACTGAATTCTGAGGGCCAATCATAAAAACGGTTGGTAGCAGGCCATTAACGTCCCACTGTTGGGCACATGCCTCTTCACTCATATAAGAGAGGGTTTTTAGAGCATAAACACACCACGCTGCTCCACTGCGGTTTGGCAGGCATAGTATAAAAATGCACTCTGTATTCGTTCACTCTCAGTTCGATGTGATGGGAATCCGACATGATTGGAGAGAGATCAGGCGCAAGACCTACGGCTTAACTTGCTCTCGGTGGTACGGGGGTGGATCACATGGCTAACTTCCCCACTTCGGACGAATATTCAGTAAATCTTAATAGAAAACTCAATATCGGACAACTCGACCCCGGACCTCATGTCTTTAGTCGAACATGCTAACCACTAGACCAATGAGGCAGAGTCTGTCAATCATCACATATATCCGTAAACTATATATATTTCTAAATATGTTGAAACCACGTAAGTCTTAGTTTAAGACATTTTATTAGTTTCCTTTTGTCGGCTTTACTCGAATGAGCGATACGATGCTGAGCGTTACAGCTCTGTTCCATTCAATACTAGCAAAATTGAGTGCGCAGGTTCCCTAAAGAAGTTTTCTCTACAAAAATTATTGTTATGCTATTTTCAGCTATCACAGCTCCGTACACAGCTTTCTGCTGAGATACGTCGTCGGCAGGCATACATCGCCCGCAGTGGCCGCGCTGCACGTGACGTGCAACGCTTACGTTCCGCACTCGGTGATTCCTTGAGGACTGTCTCACAGGTATACATTATACAATGAGGCTAATGCCTCATTGTATATCTCACCAGCATTCTCTAAAGCATCATATAGTTAGAAGACCAGCTAGCTATACTTAACCCCCTTAACTGGCCTTAAGTGTACTTTGGTGAGGTTTATGAAATGTTTGAATGTTAACATACATTCCTTTCTTTATTATAGTGTAGGTATGATAACATTTTAGGCACTACATTACTACTTATTAACATAATATTTAATCTGAATCACTTAATATTTTTAATCGTAACTATAGAAAACGGCTATACTCACTTTAAAATAAAAACATTTTTTAGCAAATGTTAAACTTATTGTGACTTAAAAACAAAAAAAAAAATCAGACAGCTTTATAACTATATTTGTTTTTTCAATAGTATTTTAGGATATTAAAATAAGTGGCAGCCTAATAGCATCCCACTGTGGGACACTTCTAGGAGAGATGGTTTTTAAAGCATAAACTCAAGAACGCTGCCCCAATACCTGTTGACAAGCTACATATATCCCAGTGTTAATCTCAAGATATACACGTTTCCTCACGTTGTTTTCTTCAATAAAAAACAATGATGAATGTTACAAAGCACATATAAGGGTGTCCGTGTAGGAATGACCCTGTGACCAATAAGAAAAATCTATGTATATATTATAGAATTCTAGTATATAAAGGACTAATTAATAACCTACAGAAGTAATTATTTAGAGTAAATAGCTATATGTTTGTTTTTTACTTACAGGATCCAGCTTTAGACTCTTATACACTGGAACATGAAGCTCGAAAGTTAGATAGTACTCTCACTCAAAGTCTACCGCCTCTCAACGACAGCTATGATTCATCCAAATAAAAGTGTTCATTTATAACAAAGAAATACGACCAATTTTATATGAAGTTCTTTGAAAATTGTTGAATGGTTAAAAAAAATAATATTAACACAAAGTGTCATAGCACAGTAATTTACTGCAGGTAAATTGTAAAATAGTTTAAATCAAGGTTTGTCATAGTAATAATAAAATGCTGATTACTCTGTAATTCATTGTGACCATAGATCAATGACTGTCAATTTGGAAAATAAGTATACTTTCATGAAATTACAAAGATTTTTAATAATGAATTGCGGATTTACTACTCTGTATTTGATTATTAATAGAAGGAATCCATTAAAGGTAATATTCCTCAATTTTACCCTTACGTTTTAGTTTTCATAAGGAGGGGGTGGGGAAGGGAATCTCCGTAAGATACCCTACCTCTAGAGGGAAAGGTCAGGTTATATTTGATTATGGGAGCATCCTTACCTATTATCTATATATAACTGAATTTTTTTCGTCTCTAAAGTAAGACCATACATAGATAGAATTGAGGGAATAGTTAAACAGAATTGACACCAATATACACTTTTCAATATCACTTTTGCCTTTTAGGGCGAGTTCAAACAAAATAAAAAACTGATAGTTGAATTGTAAAAATATTTCATGCTGATTATTATAAACAATTTGGATCAAGATTCATGAAAATATTTGGTAGAGTATGTAGAAGAAATACCCTTATTTGGGTATTTTCTTTATGTAATACTAAAGGACCACTTTTGCACTAGTCATGAATAGTATTTTATTGTAGCTTATAACGTCGGATCTGCATTTACAGTTTATAGAAAAAGAAATTTTACTCACACAATATGATGAAATTAGAACAAAAAAGATTTATTGCTCAATTTTTTTATAGGGTTAATAAATTTACAATTGTATATTTATACTATAAACAAACTATAAATTGTTTTTCTGAAGTAGTTATTGAACTTTAACTATACAATCTTTTGCAATGTGACGAAGGTCAAAGAAAGGTCAATACGGAAGAATATTAATTTATGAAAATAATTCTCATTTTCATAGTTTTCCATAAGCAATTGAAGACTTCATTAAGCGAAATAGACATAATTTTTGTATTTAAAAATAACTTTTATTGATTTTGATCAATCAAGCTGTATGTTCAATAAAAAAATATTAAGCGATGGGCGGATCAGATGTTTTTAATAAATGATATAGCTTTAGTAGATAGTGGATTTTGCGGTGTTGTGTGGTAATAACGTAAATGATGAACATAAAGTTCATGTTCGTTTTATTTGTAAAATGAAATAATAAATTTGCATTTCACGTTAGTATGTGCAGATATAAATCAAAATCGAGTGAGTTTGTCCATGTTATTAACATTATGTATTCACAATAAGTAAATGTAATTATTCTAATTCAAAAATAGATGCTACTTATTTGACATCAACAGAATGGAAAGCTTTCACATCAAGAGGTTGGTTTTAACTTTTAATTTTCGTGGCTTTCATATTGTTTGTATTAATTCATAATATTGATTAAGAATAAAAATAACAAAAAGTCTAAAATTTTTACTTACGTTTAAATATTTATTTGGAAATAGTCCGGCCTCTTAAATACATTATACAACTAATACTTGGGTTGTATATATTGTAGTTACAATAAGAAGTTTTTCCATGCATATCTATCACTTTATGGCAAAATAATACTAGTATAAAAAGAGAGAATTTTAATTGAATTGTCTATCCCGTTTTACATATTCTAGTCGTTGGTAGAATGGCCTGGATATGACAGTATATCGTTTTCATCTCTTTTAAAACCGTTATAACTTTATTTAAAAGAATGCATGGTAATCTGGAATTAAATTATATATACATATATTTTAATCGTAACTTATTCACGGTTTTCTTATTCTATATCACTTATATTTCTACTAAACTACGGAAAAACCGTACTTGTAAGGTGATATTTCAGTTGAGAAGCATTTATTTTTAAATAAAAAACCTACAAAATGAACATAAATATTAAACACCTGTATGTTTCAAGGTTACACGATGTGCATCTTTTTCTTCGGTATACGTAAGAACAGAAAGTTATGTAACTTTGTCGTATTAAAAACAAATTTTCACATTATCATTATTTATTATGCATTTCAATTTGCCTTCTAATAACTTCTATAATTTATATGGTTTATAACATATCTGCCAAGGTTTTTATTTCTTATATAATTTCATGCACGTTCGTATAAGTGCATTTCTTCGTTTTATTAACTTCGTATATAAAATTCGTATTGATTAAAATTAATCTAAAAAGATGTGAGATTAAACAATCTTTTGTTATAGGTTAGGTTTAAGACAAAAGAAACCAAAGGAACCAGTTAACTCAATTAAAAATATAAATAATAATTATTGCTCGGCAAGTTTTAAAACGTAGCATTCTATGAACGACTCCTGCCATTTATTATAATATAATTGCTTTTGATTACCAAGTTAATATATACATATGTTTAGTACTTTGTGTACAAAGTACTAACAATGGTGATTTTTATATGGATATAAGTGGTAACTATTCTCCGGTATTCATAATTCTAAAAGATGAGGTATTTGTGCGCCACCTCCTGCTAATTATTTGTACTAATTCGCAGCACACAAATACAAGTAACAAGTTGACAGTTTTATCGCACTCGACTGTGATATGAAAATACGACCATTGATTGTCATACGTTAGAAACAAAATTCATAGTATTCTAATTATAAATTTCAATGTCGTGACCTTGGTACCTTATTGACATATGACAGATAGGTCTGTCATATGTCAGCAAAATGAAAATATGCAAGCACTGGAATCTTCGTCGGATTTATTCTCTGGGGCTGCTGACGTAAGAGTTGTAATGTGATTCAAGCCGTGAGTCACATCGCTAAGGTCAGTTAGCCGGAAGTTCAGCGGAAGCAATTTTTTTTATCAATGACTCGCGAGTGACTCGTGTTGTCAAGTTGTGAGATTAGAATTTTTGATGAGATATATATGACGAAATAATAAATCCGTTTTTTTTGACGTTAAGGTATATTTCATAGTAAGAGGTAAGTAACAGTCCATTAACGTCCCATAGCTGGGCGCCGGCCTCCTCACTAATAGGGTTTTATGATTTTTTTTTCAATTTATGCTACTGTGAGTTGGCAGTATATGCACTAACATAGGTGCATTCTTATCCATAGATTTTTTTTTAAATTTCGTCCCCGTATTGAGTAAAATAGTGGATGGATCTTTTGTTGACAGTTTAAAGCTTTCATTTTTTTTTTAAATTTTCTCGAGGTATCCTAAGCGATAATTAATATAACAAGGTGTCATAGAGACGCGTGACCGTATTTGCTAGTTTATTTAAATAACAACAAGTAGTCTAAAATGTAAATGTTGATTTACACTTTAATGGTTACAGTGTCAAGAAGTTTATTGACACAGTTATATTAAAGTTTGAAATTTGCTTTTTTATTAACCGAATTAACAACATTTAAGGTTTGGTTCACGTGCTTTATTAAATTTATATAATTCTATATTTAAGAAGGCTTTTAAAACACCTTTGAAGAGTCAAATATTGTTTTCATATTAATTCTAATGTAAGACTGTCAATGATATTAGGGAACGACTTAGAATCGAAAAGTTACGCGAGTTCCTTTGCGCCCCGTTTTGAGAAAATTACTGTCCATATATTATATGGATTTATTTAGAGGTTTAACTAGATAACACATTTTATACTTGCCTCTTACCTGTAATAAAATGATGTGCTTTAACGTGAATTTTGAAGCGGCCCACTTGGCCCCACTCGTGTATACGCGGCCTTCGATGACCCTAGACAGCGTGAACACCCCTCTCCAATAAAAACTAATAAGGCAAATTGAGTGTGGGAGGTGTAGCTGTAACCATATAATTCATACATATTTATATAGTCTAAAAGTCTGCTTCCTACGTGCGAATACCGGAGAGATTACCGTATTTGTACATAACGCAGATATTCGGCAAAAATAATTATTTACATCTTTTTATATTCACCTATAATGCAAATGTGTAACAAATATTTGTTTACTATAAAATGGTCCACTGTTATAATAATGTATGTATATACAAGGAAAATTAAGAACTTCCGAATTGTTTTTGTCTCCACTCGTGCAATATAGGTCGCGAGTGTAACCATATAGTTTTCTGATCTATATATGGGTATTAGTTTCAGGCATAATATTAATAATTCGCATGTACTTTACAAATGTCATAAATAATGAAATATAGCGAGCCAGCGAGGACTTTAATATCATTTTTGATGCGAGTTTAGGCAGAACAAATTTTATTTTTGAATATGTCTGAGCCTGTACTGGTGGGAGGCTTTCTACCGCACTACCAGCAAAGATGCCTAGCAAAAAAAAATCTCGTTCCGGTACGAAGCTGCATAGAAACCATGAGGGTTAAATTACCTTTAACCAGGTTAGCGCGCTTCCATTTTAGACTGTAGCATCATTTGCCATCAGATGAGGTTAGTCTACCAACAGCAAAAAAGCATACTTCATGTTGAATAATCAGTAGTTACGTCATATAGCAATAAACGAAAGTGCAAAAACTTAAACAATGTTCTCGTTGACATAAAGGTCCCAGGATCAATGTCTGGCAAGTAAATATTTTCGATTCGGTATAACGTGAAGATAACATTCCGTAAATTACCTCTCATCAGTTACCATCTTAAAATGTATTGTGCAGTGATTTCACTTGATAGTCATGCTATCAAGTGAAATCAAATGCTAATATAATAAAAATATCCCTAAAGAGAAGAAAACCTATCAACAATACAGATTCATGTCACTTTAAAAAAAATTGACCGTTGTTTTGTTCCCGCTTCAGTTCTATTTGATAAAATTATCTTGAAAAATCATCAAACGTTAAAATTATAGTATCGTTTACAAAATAATAATTAAGTATTTTTAGCATTGACTTTTTTTGTATCCTTAGCCTTTTTTATTTATCTGTTGGATCAAAGTACAAATTGAATACAACAACGCCCATTCTAAACAACAGATAAATAAATAATCTTTTTGAGATAAACAATCTTTTCAAATGGAATGCAGCGGATTTCGTATTGGCAATGAATGGCTATAGAAAATATTTTCGTTTTTTTGAAGTTTGTCTATAAAATGTGTATATTAGTACACGATACTCCTTTGAACAATAACACTGAAATAATGAGGATTATTAGCACGTGACATCTTAATATGGATAATATATATTTTCCTTATAGTAAAATAAAATTTAAGATATGTTTAACATTTGTTTGCAGGTAAATAAGTTATTGGTTAAATTGCGTCATTTACTATGTATACAATGAGGATAAACTAGACTAATTATTACATTTAATTAATGTCAACGTTATTAGAATTGTTTATAACGGATGCTCCATATGATTATTTTTTTTAAACTTAAACAAAATGTCTAATAATGTATATGCGAGTCGAATATAGAAAGGTTAAATCATAAAAATAAAGGTTTTTGAGCAATTAATTTGCGCAAATATGTATTGTACGAGATCACTTACTCTAAATAGTTGTTACGTCCTAGTTTATATAGCTCTTACTCTCCAAAATTAAGTTGAAAGTGAAAGGTTTGTGAAGTACTTCCGTAACTTTTGATGAATGAAAGTTTCAATAACATTACGTCTAGAGATGCGAAATGAAAATATGATACCGCAACAAGGTCAAATAAAAATGTACAACATACAAAGTTAAAAAACAACAGAATTTATGAATCGAATGAAAATGAGTTCTTTTAGTAAAAATAATATTAAAAAACAGTATTCATTCGTATGTGTTCAATTTATATATGTAATAATAATAGAAGCCATTGAAATAAACACAAAACATTCGAATGTATGACCAAAAACATCTACAGCTGATAAGCGTGGTAAAACGCCCGGTGATAACAGCTAGTTCAACAAATAACGCATACTTTATTAATGTATTTATTTAAGTCACAGAACTTTTTTCTAGAAAGTAATTGTATGTAGATTTAAATCTCCCACGCTTGATTTTTAAATTTAGTAATTGTCGAAACTTGTTTTAAGTATCACGCATCCCATGGTGAACTCGATCTATGCACGAGACCTTGTTTCATTTTATGGGATGCGTCTGTAGACGTTATGAACAAATTAAACCCTACACCTGATTTGTAATATTATAAATAGAGCGCTTGGTTTGTAGACCATAGTTGAGATGGCGTATTGTGTTCATTTCCATTGGACTGTGTCAATTCTTATGTTACTAGAATGTCGACATACGCCCGCCACGTCACACTGCCTTTTTTAAACATTGTCTAAGTAGTATGGTTATATTGTATGTGAGACACGTTTTATGAACATTTTACACTATATGTCTAGTCAATAAATTAGTAGTAGATGGTAAATGGTTGTTTCATTTAATTTAATTCCATTAAAATTCCGAGTCAATTGTCGTTTGTCGGTAGCAGGGCTTCACGAGGGCCGCGGAGACCGCTTCGTGACTCATCGCAATGTTACTTTGTATAAAATGTACAGTCAGAATTAAAATATGCTATTACTTCACTTGAAATCTTGCCTTATCTGAGAAATTATGTATCACCTTACCAGCAATATTAAAACCAAGCTAATAGTTTGTGTTATATTGGTGTTTAAATATAATGTACTGTGGGAATATACCTTTTCTAGATCATGGTAGGCTGAGATCATCTTAAGTTGCTTATTCACTTCATATTAAGATGATTTATTATAAGTTACAAAGATTTTGACAACAAACTTTATTTTTTAAAGACAAAGTAAACCTAATTTAAACATTGAATTTCCCTTAAATAAGCTATGTATTGCATATAAGCCTATTTATGATGTTTTGAAATTTAGAACTAACTAACAATATAACTAAGAATGCTCTACACATATAAAAATGTTATTCAATTTTGTGTAATTCTCTAATAAAATAACTTACATGTTAGAAATACTTTAAAGCAACATCATCATAGATAAGTAGTATAATAATTTGAAGTGTTGTTATAGTTTGACAAAATAAAAGTGTTTATCTAAAGCTGACTGTACAAATTAAGTATGAGAATAAAGAATACAATCTAGGGTCAATATTTAAAATTGGTTTTATTGATAAATTTGCAAAAAAAAGAGAAATTAATTGTACATAATGATTATTGATTGAAAAGATAAAAATATACAAGTTCTTAATTTGCATGATATATATATAAAAATATAATTCAACTCAGATCAAGTTATTACCAATATCCTTGTGCAGTTCATCTTACATTATAACAGAAATGATAATGGAGAAAACATCTAAACTGTAACAATATTTGAACACCTATTATAATTATTAATTTAACAAAGTTTTTATAGTAGCAACACAGAGGCTGGTAATTCACATTTAAATGAGCCAGTAATCATAAATCTTTATACCCATTTACAATAACGATATTATTTTAGACTTTTTACTTTCATATAAGGAATACTTTGTGAAGAGACCATCAGCTGGAATCCCAACCGAGGCTTGACACTAAATTGGTGGGAGTGCAATGACCTAAGGCTCACTAATATTTGTTCAAAAGTTCAAGAGTCCTATATGGCATTGCCTCATTAACATCCCTTTGATACATTTGTATTAATATAACAAGACAATAATATATCTGAAAAAATTTAATGTATTCTTAATTATTAAACATTATACACTGGTTAAGGCCCACTGGCACATACTCGAAGACTCCACTGAGTCTATAATACCTCACATTCTGCTCTCTCAGAAGTTTTTAAATGAAATTGTAATAAACACTATCATGTCTGCTTAGTTCAGACAAAAGGAAAATATTAAATATAAAGATATAGCCAATATCTTCCACAGGAACTTTCTCTATCAGACATATTTAAAATTAACAACAGAATGTTTATACATTCTTGTACCCTTGTGATAAACAACCAACAATGTATCAACATCCACATATGTTTACACCCACTAAAAGATATTTATATTTGACAATTCAATATAACAATTTTGTTATATTCCTAAAAAAAAGTAAGATTTAACTAAAATAATTGTGCAAAAAATTTAAAGCTACAATCCCCTAAATACTTAGCACAAGTTACTATTTCATAAAATTGAAGGAGTAACTTGTTATTATTATCCTGTTTGGTTATAATTACTCATTGTCTGAACTAAGCATGAATTATTAACAATACTCTAGTACAATGTTATCTTTGCAAAACCAGTTATTTGGTTTTAATTAAGTAAAGACATAAGACTTTAGGCAGATAAATTTATACACTATATCATTATAGCCATCTATGTAAACTGAAATCACAAAGTTGATAGGACAAAAGAGTTTTAAACTTCTGAACATGGCATCGTTCATACTATACAAAATGGAATATTGAGGGCAAAACACACACAGAATCTTTAAGTGTATCCTCAAATAATATAAACACTAATAAATACACAGACTGGGGGTAGTGAAACTATTTTATACACAGGTCAGATAGGGGACACTAACATATTAAGATCTGTGATGCATTTTCCACTCATCTATAGCACTGGACCACTTTGACTCAACAAATGCACGTTTGCAAAATGCTCAAGATATTCAATAACCAACCATGCTCACCCGATCTAGTTAACTTTTGGAACTGTCAAGAGCCAAATCCGGGTACGAGAAGTCTTTCAAATTATTAAATATTTAATATCTAGATGTGTCGGAAGCGCTGTGATTCTTACAGCAGTTGACATGTGGGCCTTTTATTCTTCCTGATCTTCTCCTCCTTGGGAGATTTTTTGTTGATTTGTCGTACTAGGTCATAGAACACTTCGTTTACACTGATTTTTGCCTTCGCGGAGGTCTCCATGAACACGCAATTGAAATGGTTCGCGAGGTTCGCACCTTGTTGCTTACCCACCACGCGCTCCGCCTCCAGGTCGCACTTGTTGCCCACCAAAACCATCGGCACGTCGTCTTTATCCTTCACTCGCAGAATTTGCTCCCGTAAGTCTTGTAAATCGTTAAAAGTCGATTGCGCTGTTATAGAGTACACTAAAACGAATCCCTGGCCATTCTTCATGTACAAATCTCTCATCGCAGTGAACTGCTCCGTTCCGGCTGTGTCAAGAATTTCGAGCATGCATTGTTGTCCATCAACTTCCACTTGTTTCCGATAGCTGTCTTCGATGGTGGGGTCGTATTTCTCCACAAAGATGCCTTGTACAAATTGCACTGTCAGGGCGGATTTTCCCACGCCTCCGCTTCCTAGCACTACTATTTTGTATTCGCGCATTATTAACTATTTTGAATTATGTGGTTTTATACACTGAAATTAAAGATTACTTAGTATAAAAAGCACATTAACTATATGAGTTATTGCAAAAAAACCTTCAACAAGTCAAACCGCCATGACACCGTTAACAGGGCGATGGCTCACTTTGACAATGTTGCCATAATAAAACAAATTTCATGGTCTACTCATCAACGGTAAGAAAATAATCTGTTATAAAGAATTATAACCAATAGCAAACATTTTATAAATAAAGTTAATGTACATTTTAAAGTATAAGGATATCTAAAATTAGATTGTTAATTTCTCGGGCTCATAACTGTAAAATAAACCTTTACATGAAAACTGCCTGAGTTTCATTTTATGTGCAAAATAAAATTCCTATTAACAATATATTAATGTTGCCATACTATTTAAGTATGAAGATTTTGAATTTTTATTAAAATAATTTTGATTTCATTACATAAGACTAAAGTTTAATATGAAATCTTAGATGCATACCTATTGAAAAAGTGTTGTCATATTGTATAATAGCCGTACTTTTTACAGGCCTTTAACGTTTACATGTTGAAGATGATAGTAACAAAATTCTAGCAACATCGTAATATAGGTCGGCCAATAACCATTAAGTAGTTCCTAAACTTTCTTTAAGATGGCGCTAAGGTTAAAGCTATACAACTCATGAGAATTTTTTTTTTGTTCGGAGTGTATTTAGCTGCCCTACTGATTTTTACAGCGTAACTGGAGGAACTGAGAACTATTACGAAGTTAGTTTGATTGTCATGATTTTTTATTAATTAAATTTAGAATACCTAATTAACTATAGATTCGAAAATACCTTTACGTAACAATATTTCTAAACAAGACCATGCTTCGCTGTTGTTCAGACTAAGGTAACAATAACTAAAAATAAATAAATATTATAGTTTCCGTTCGAAATTCACAATAAGTAGTAGCTATGTTATTTAAAATGAAATGTTACGTTTTTTGGTGAACGTTCGTAGTTACAGAGATAGAATAAATATATATTTGTGCTATCATATTAAATCTCAAATACAGCATGCAAATATTTCATTTATATTTGTTATATGTTGGACTCGCATTCGTGACTTTCAGAATACTGTCCTCAAGATGTGTTCGGAGTGCCCGAGAAATTCCATTCCTAACTATTGGCTTGCAGTTCATCGTGACAAAAATAAAAAATAAAAAAGTAAATAATATATAAATTTGTACAATTACGAAAATTACGAGGAAGCCTTATACCCATAGATTAATTTACTATTTTTATTATTAATTTTGATTGTAGATCTAATTTAAAATTTATTTATTATAATTATTATTAATTTTTGTTCCTCTGTATTTGTTTTTATTCTGTTTGTTTTGTTTTTGTGTTATTTTATTTACTTGTAGATTTAAAATGTAAACTGGGACAAGTGACTTTTAAAAAAGATAAATAAAAAATAATTAATTAAAATATATAACATTTTATATGTCAAGGTATACTGTATTTATTTATAATTTTTATTGAACAAAGTAAAAAAAAGCGGGCTTGTCGATGTCACAGAACATTACCTCTCCCAAGTCACTCTGTAAAAGATGATAATATTATAAAAGTATGTGTTACACACAATTTGTTAGTTTGTATATATATTTTAGTTATGTATAGTATTATATATGTACTTTATTTATTATTAGTATGTATGATCTCTTTATGCACCACCCAGCTACTTTTGCACAATTTCCTTCTCCTGAAGGTTGTCTGGAAGATATCGATGACTAGCGATAAGACCGCTTTTTGTAGATTTATTTGTATAAGCCTGCACGAGGCTTATACAATTAAATCTAACTCATATCATAAATTTTTATTGTTTTTAAGGTGTACAATAAAGAGTATTATTATTATTATTAAAAAAATAGTCGTATTATTAACAAAAATGGGGTGTGGATGTGTTATGGATACTGCCGTTTGTTAGACGTCTCGTAAATGTTCGTGAAGTAATAGTGTTATATAAAATATTGGGGCTCCCCCTTCGGCGCGCGCAATTTTTTACAGTTCGTACTTAGCTTAATAAATTTGTTGATTCTTTAGCTGTCCAGTAGTGAATTTGAATTTTGGATGGCGGTAATAGATATAGAGTTACAATAGCAAACTGTATCCCCCGATTTTGTTATCATTTGTTTATTTGAATTGCCTCCCCATAAATGCGATTTCAAATAAAACGAAAACATACTGGTGGAGAAGGTGCACTTTTATTTGAGAATGAAAAGAATAACTTAATGACGCTTTACCTAACTGATACGGCGACTCATTCCAGAGGCGAATTGCACTCACCGTAAATTAGTCTAGTTTAAAGTCTGTACGTTGGGAGGGTACAGTCAGTAACAAGTTCTCCGCAGAACGTAACTCTCTTCCATGAATGGTCGAAATGAAACTAAGCGGCAATTTAAGTGAAGAAAGAAAAGTCTATTCAAATTGTACAGTGGTGAATAGAACACACATGAGTAAACTGACAATTAAAATACAATTTGAAAAAGAGTTTAGCTCATTTATTTGCTAAACGTTCTTATAAGTTAGCGAAGAACGAACAGCGTTGATTTTCAACTAAATCCTAGTGAGGCCACGGACCTGTACAAACTAAAAGGAAAATTTAATATATAAAGACTTACAGACTAGCGCAATGACAATAAAGAACATTAACAGTTTATAAAACTACCTAAATTAATAATACGTAATACCTACACTTTACATATTCCAACAAACTCTAATCATTCAAAAATTTGGAAATAGGATAAAATATTTTATCACACAAACATTGAAAGAGGCTTTATTTAACTATTGTATTTCCTTTAATTGTACCAACACCATAATTTTAGTACTCATTAGTATGTTGAACGTTTGATTTGTTTAACCTTTCTCAGTATATAAAAATTAAGTTAATAGGGGAAAAGGCGGTAATATGTAAAAATTAAGTTAGTAGTAGAAAAGGGGATAATATATAAAATTTAAGTTAGTAGGGGAAAAGAGGGTAATGCGTAGTTAAGCGAAAACTCATATACATTTTTAATCATAAACGAAATATTAACTGCCTTTAAACATAATTTACCTAATTACCTATCATTAGAAATAATTTTTAGTCCATTTGGCAATCAATTTTGGATATTATAAAAGTTAAAAAAAAGACAGCTTTGACTTTCATTGCACCAACGTGCGGGTAGTGGTGGTCATCCCAGGGAGCACCTTGAGCACCACATCTTTGACACCCACAAAAAGAAAATCTAGCACGTATCGCAGATGTAACCTTGCTACAGCCTACCTGAGGTGTATCTGAACCAAATCTCGTTGTTACTAGTACTAGCCATCTGTTTCTAGCATCGTCTGCGTAGTCATCCGCATCGTATTGGCATAAGCCGTCAGTGCCAACATCTGACGCAAAAATTTCGTTCATTTCTTGTAGTATTTTGTACTTTACCTTTTCAGGGCCTTTCTTCTGTATTGTAGTATTTTCCATGACATTTACCCTTCCATCTGTTTTATTCTGTTTATCTCAATATTTCTTCATGTACTTATTTTTACTTGATTAGCAGTACAACTATATAAAATATTTGCCTATTTCTGCATCAACTTTGCTTGTACGGCTTCTGTCTCAAGACTAAAGATGAATCTTCCTAAATGAGACATTTTCTGAGGTAGAACTTTTTTATCCTCTTTTAAAGACTTGAATATGGGATCCCCATAAGCTAATCAGCATTTCTTATAGAAGGACATATATCAAAAGCTTTATAGCTTTTTCCAGGCTATCAGAAGACCAGGAACCCTTTTCAGTTGTCCCGACTTTTGGCATCTAAAAACAAATACACAATACACCTGGCTCTCATTTCTCGCAATTACCCTTATAAGAAAAAAAATAATTAAAAAAATCTTTAAAACATTGATATAATCTGAGCTGCACATCACATTTTAGGAAGCCTAACTAAGTCTGTTTAAATGTTTTGATCGCGTACTGCAAGATATTCGGCACTTACCTTCTAATTTTCGTTGACGTAAAATCACAAAACCAAAACACCGACGTAATTTTTAATTGGCACGAGCTGTTCCAGACGGTGCTGGGGGCCAGCGTGATGACGGGGATGTCATTTACGCATCGCTCGCTAGTGCTGTTTCGTGGATATGAGGGTGACTTCCATTGCCCACTGACTCCGATTACCCATTCTCCCCTACTTTTAGTAAGCTGGTTTGAATCATTGTAAGTGTATCGGGTGGTAACGAATTTGTCACCAGTTCGGTTGATTCTATTAAGAAATAACCATCAAAGAATTCAGTCTAAAATAAAACAATTTTACCTAACTTCACCTTATGTGCCTTTATGTGCCAATATAATATATATGTATGCATGAAAACGTATATGTATTAGTGTGTACGTATATGTGTGTGGTTGTGTATATTTTACTAATGGACACACCTAGCCTTTTTTTCTTAAATAATCTCCATGACCCTTAGGTTGTCTGGCTAAGATCGCTAATAAGCGATAAGGTCTTCTAATTGTGCTATTCGCTAAGTTATTAAGGTATGTGGTGTACAATAAAATATATTCTATCTTTCTATAGTAGATGTTTTTTTGATTTTTATGAAACTCCATAATGCTGCAAATATTAACTTTCACATGAACTGCTGAATTTTTTCGAGTGCGGGCCGTTGAGTGCACTTGAGGTAGCATGTTAAAAGCATTTTCCGAATTGTAAATTTTGCTTTTTGGTTACAGTGTAAGTCTACCTAAACATTATAATATGAAAAATGTCGAAAGGCAGCATATGATCATGATAAAATAGGTACAAGCAAACACAGCTTACAAAATTTCATACGTCAGTTTATTTCAGTGCTATTTTGTGAGAATCATCTCAGAATTTTGCTTATGTCGTAAAATATGGATAACTGGAATTAAATTTATTTAACTACACATGGCTGAATATACGAAATATTATGTAACAATAAGACAAACACATCGCATATAAAATATTGCAACAAAAAGTTTTTTTTTCACGACTGTTACAATGCAGTATAAAATACATTTACGAAAGCGCAATCCCAATTAAAATAATTTTTATTGACAAACAAGGAATGAAATATCGCGTAGTGACTATCACGGCCATTGCGTTTTATTGTAAATGATTTTTAGCCTGTGTCGTATTGTACTCAATGCGTCGATTTATCGCCTGTTAAAATATTTACACTCTTTTAAATACTTTTATTTTTATTGCATTGATGTTTTTATTTCAGATTTTTATGCGGATTTCAAATGTTTGTAACGAGGACTTTAAGAGACATTTTCATCTGTAATAAAGATATTTCGACAAGTAGCAAGTAAGGAGCAGCCCATTAAAGTTGCGATTAAAGTTGCAAGCCCATTGCCGGGCACGAGCTTCCTCACTCATAGAGAGGGTTTATAGTGCATAGACCCACTATGCTGCTTTTCTGAGAGTTGCCAGGCATAGTAGAGAAGTGTGTGAGCTAACACAAGTGCACTCTCTATTTCTTTACTCTCATAGTACGGTGTGACGATTCAAACGCGACTTGAGAGAGATCAGGCGCAGGACTGGCGGCTTAACGTGCTCTCCAAGGCACGAGAGTGGCGCACATCGCTAACCTCCCAACTTTGGGCAAATACTGAGAATTTCTAAAAAGCAAACTCAATATCGATTTTTAATTTACCTGACTCGTACTTCACCTCAGTCACCAAAGACTACATATATATACTCGTATATATATATGTAGTGTAGTAGGATATGCGATCCGATAGTCACGAGTGTCTTATTATTTTTTACATTTTGTATAGAAGGGTAGTGCATACTGAAAATATCTATATTGAGTTTTCGTAAATCAAAAATTTAAATCAAAAAATCAAAGATTTTATCGTTTTTTTAACCGACTTCAAAAAAAGGAGGAGGTTATCAATTCGTCTGTATTTTTTTAAATATTTGTTACCTCATATCTCCCGACTGGGTGGACCGATCTTGATGATTTTTTTAAAATGAAAGATGGTGCTCGTCATAGGGTCCCATTTTTTTTTAAATCCAGTTTTGATGATGGCATCCATGAGAAAACCGGATAAGTGTTAAATTTACATGAAGCATGTGCGCGACAAATGGACGAATAACTCAAGATCACGCCAACCGATTTCGATGATTCTTTTTTTATTGGAAAGGATATACCTTAAGGGTTGTTTTGTGATAGTTTGGTTAGGTTCTGATGATGGAATCCATGACAAAGTGACGGAACTCTTCAATTCTTAAGAGACAAATGAACGATACACGACTGAATCTTCTATAGGCTATCCAGATATTTGAGTTGCCTACCGTAACTTCGATATGGTCAAGTGCTAGTCGTAGTCAAATATGAAGATCAATGGATCTCCTCAACGGCTTACAGTAAGGGTGCGGTTTATGGCAGAAAACATAAGTGTCTGCAATCAAATAGTAATGAACTTACGTTTGTTGCTGCGTTGAACGCAACGTTGAACGTTGACGCCGACTCCGAATATAAGAATACGAAGAAAACTATAAAAGAATACGCAATTATTTCTTACTTTTTAGAGCATATTAATGTATTTGTAAGTTTGTTTTGAAGGCGGTTCTTTTTTTGTTAAAATTTTTATTTATTGTTGATGTTGTTGTCGTCGTGTAAATATATTCAAAATTTACGGAATATTACATACGAGTAATGTAGACAACTTTTTGTTGCGATATTCCCATGGAAACGGGAAATTCAGTTGCTCTCGATGAATTCCAAATCATACTTTAATATACCTTTTAGATATATTATAACAACATAAACGAGGTAAGTAGCAGACTATTAATGCCCCACTGTTAGGTACAGGCCATCTCACTCATATGAGTGAAGGTTTTAGAGCATAGATCCACCACACTGCTCCATCCAAAATTACAATTAAAATAGTCGAACTATATAAATTACGTTTAAATATTCACATAATCTTATGTATCAGCCAAATAAAATAATGATATTTAAAAATCTTTGAATAGTTACACCGTTTTGAACAGATAGGTATATATTTACATTTGTAATAGAAAGGGCAAAGATATATTAATAAAATTCCGCTCATATATTTTTATCGTACTCTGTAAACTGGACCTTACTTATTAACATATTAATTGGAGCGACGTGTCGTGATTCGCTGAGCCTAACCCACACCTCGGTTGCGTTTTATGCCACTTTTCCTTCTAAAATGTGGAAATTGTTTACTGTCATGTACAAATCGCGCCTACGTGCTTCTGTGGCCGGAAATTTTTGATCTATAAACGGCTATAAGCTTTAAAGTTTGAGCGCTTATTATAGGGTTGTCAATGCATTTAGTTAATATTTTTTTTAATACTGACAGGTTAGCGCTTGACTGTAATTTAAGCTGAAGTTGAGTAATGATATAGTATAAGAAGGAAGCTCAGAAAGCTGGTAAGCGATAATTTACTAGGTGGAACTTCATTGCTGGACTGCCTCATTGGTCCTGGGTTCGATCTCCAGGTCGGGTTAATTCAAAAATTGATATAGAATATTGCGGTGTGCACCACTTCCTTGCCTTGTAGAGCACGTTAAGCCGTCGGTTCTGAGCCTGATCTCTCTCCGGTCGTGTCGGTATGTTGTCCTATCGGACTATGAGAGTGAAGGAATAGAAAATAAACTTATGTTAGCGCATACACTTGTGCACCATACCTAGCAGACCGCAGTGGAGCAGCGTGGTGGGCTACGGCCCAGAAACGCTCTCTCCTATAAGCGAGGAGGCCTGTGTTCTGTGTGTGGGACGATACTTACTTTACTTTTACTTACTTCTGTACTGGTAGGATGGTAATTTAATCACGGCCGAAGTCTCCCACCAGCTCAGACCCAGAGTTCGAACAAGAGATATTACAAAATTTGCGCTGCCGGTTATCTAGCTCCCGTCCGGGGTTCTTTCCAATTATATTGAGGAGTACGGGCCTCGAGACTTAGCCTCATTGCCCGGCTATTTCTTCGGCCATCAGTGATGCCCGATAAAAAATTAGGCCGCACTAAAACGGACTGGTTCCCGCCAACCTAGTTAGTGGGTCCGTCCAGGTCACTCCAGAATATCTTCCAGTCTGGGTGTCGCCACCGCCACCGCGTCATCTTTGCCGTTATCGCATACGTCCGGAGATGGCGGCAGTAGGAGCTAATGAGGCAGGGGACACCCAGTGTTTGTTATTTTTTGATATTTACTAGCAATGCCATGGAGGTGTGTATTCATGGAGTTGTCCGCTAAGCGAAAAATACCTCGTGTAATTTGGCGGAAATACACCTCCACGATAGGCGACCGGGTGTCACGACGTATGACGTCATTCCTGACGTACCTAGGAGCGTTTACACGTAGGAACTTATTCTGCTGGATCTGCAGCCTCTGCCTCTGGTACCCAGGACTTCTGCTAGCGAAGAGTGTACTCGCACCACTACGCCAGAGAGGTCTTCGGTTTATTTTTTTAATAGACGTCTTAATATTAATGGCAATCGAAGGCCTCAATTTTCAATCTATTATAATTAATATAATTCATATTAAATTTTGTAACGCTCTACATCTAAACTCAACATCATATCGCAACTAATTTAACACTGACTATTTTGATCTACTCTACTCGAGTATCAAGGAAAGGATAGCTGTTTAATAGAGCATCAGTAATACGAAGTTCAGATGTTTTTATAGCATTAAAATCTATATTGAATATGTTTATCTAAAACTCATATCATTATTTCAGTTATTATTAGAGAAAATTTGTTTTGAAACCGTATTCAGAGGAGACCGTATTACATTGCAAGTAGAGGATATTATAAGAAGTGATCTTTAGTTCATTTGTTTATATATTTGATTTTTCACATTGGGGTTTAAAGGACCTGGAATCACAGATTCATGGCATTTTAAGACTTACAATATTTAGCTAAAGATTATCTATAAATTGGAAATGGCCTACAATGTCAAACAATGGCATTTAGATACAATGTCAATTAATGTCCCAGGTGTCTTGGAAATTAAATAAATTGTTTGCAATGGAAAGAAACAGCCCTACAGACTTATGCGTATCCGTAGTCCAGTGACCTATTCAAATTAATTAGGTTAGTGTTGTTTGCGTGTTCGTGATATTTAAATTACTCTTTTGTACCGTACGTATGAGAAATTAAAAATTCTTGTCTAAGGAAAATGATCAAACATAGTTATAAGGTTTTTACAATTAGTCTTTATATATGGAATTAACTTTCGCAATATTAGGTTGAATCTAATATAGAATAGCATGGAGCAATGGAGCATGTAATTGGGAATAGTATTTAATAAGGAGACTTTGCCTGTAAGTCTGAATACAGTTTATTGCTTGACTGTGATCACACCTGATGTTAAGTGATGATATAATCTAAAATAAAGCTGATATGGTAAGAGGTCATTTTACCAGTTATGGTTTTTAAACAGCGTCGTACCGAAACACAGATAACTTGCTAGGCGATGCGTCTTTGATGGTAGATTGGTAACTACCAACGAAGCCAAAGCCTTCCACCAGTCCAAGTCAGACAAATTAATATAATTTCATAGATTTGCCATACCCGGTGTCGAATCCGGAACCTCTGCTAGCAAGGCCAGTATTCGCACCACAGAGTCGGCGAGGCCGTCAATAATGACAAGATTTATATAGTGAAATAATTTACATTGGATTCTATCAGTATAGCATTGGTGAAGGTTTTTATATATAATACGGAAGTTATAATTTTTTGTTGTATTTATGGAAACAGATGAATTATTTTGGATTTGCGGATTTCTACGTATTGCCTAAATTCGATATTATGGATGGCTGGGATAGATTGTGTAATAGTTGAGGATCACACGATTGAAACCTGGGCCGCTCTATGATATCTGTATTAAACTTATCTTTGTTTATATTATTATTCCGTACCTGCGTATGTACTTCCTTTTAGACGGCTGGACAGATTTTAATTAAATATTTTGCGTGTGCTTAGGTGGATTTAAGAATGATTTAGATTGACATTTGGATCCGTTCAATTCAGGTTTACTCCATATTTCCATGGAATCAGAAACTACATGGAAATATGGTCCGAATAGCCAGAATTAATTATCCTCTCAAATATTTTTAAATTAAACGTAATAAACATTGGTATAAATGTGCTATCTAATGAGGTAGCATTTGTGGTCATCTATGAATAATATTCAATTCTAAATTGAATTTTGCGACAGTCGATTACACCGTTTGGTTCCTGCAAAAAGGAAAGACCATAAAACGCAATGTAAATAAATGGATACCGATATATGAGTTACCACTTCGGGTAAGTACTGGAAATTTGTTATTGTAGATTATAGAAGCACAGTATAAACTTTTATATGCCGAGATACGGAACTCGCACCAGAATTCCCACGATATATAGCATAACATATTAACCATAACGCCAATGTAGATTTTATGTTTATTCAGAAGACATTTTACGATTATAAACACAGTTATATAAACATTAAAGAAATCTAGTGTATTGCGGTACAAATTTCAAACAATCGGACTTTTAATTATAAAGTTTGATTCAATTTAAGTCAGGGTGTCCCTAAAATAACGGAATTTAGGATGTAAAAATATAAAATCTTTATAGTTTTTTATGACGGATAAAGTAAAGCTAACAAAACCCTAGAATTTTCAAGCGTGTACAAGGGGTATTTTTCCAGTGGGTCTGGATTGATAATTTTTAAAATATCTTGATTTTGACGATAATAAATTAAAATTGCATTTCTCAAAATCAGTGTTCAAGTGTCCAGTTGTCGATTTTCGATCAATGCATTTTATAAAATAAACTACTTTACGTCTTATTTATTTCAGAGAATACTTTGACGCACATGTACTTTCGGTTTTACAGAATTCTATAACAGTTGGATATATGAGAATTAAAAGCGCGCGTACAAAGTTCACACGTCAGAAGTATAACTTCTTTGGGAAATTAATTTTTAAGTCTTGTTTATAATTATACAAATCTGAAACTTTATACTTCCGAGACTCAGAGGGAGAGATAAAGTCTCGAAAGTATAAATACAAATAATTTATTGAAATCTCAAAGGACGAATTCTAAATAAAAATGTCACGTGTTTTTTGTCAATATTAGAAATTATGAATTAAATTTAGTTTTTGAATTTAATATTTAGAAAAGAGAATTTATGAAATAATTGCACTTAATTTTTTTTATGAAAAGAGGAATATTAATTTATTAAATGTCGATGGCAATTTATTAACTGCCTCATTGGTCTAGTGGTTAGCTTGTTCGACTACAGACATGAGGTCCTGGGTTCGAGTCCCGAGTCGGGCCAATTCAAAAATCAATNACTACGAGAGTGAAGGAATAGAGAGTGCACTTGTGTACTATGCCTGCTAATCCGCAGTGGAGCAGCGTGATTAGTCTAAGCTCTAAAAACTCTCATGCGAGTGAGGACTGTGCCCAGCAGTGGGATGTTAAAGGGCTGCTGTTTTATTTGAAGATATTAAAAGTACCGAACCATCAAGACAAATAAGCATAAGAAACGTTGCACATCTTTGTGACGTTTCATAAAAAAATACCCTCTCGCACTAAAGAAGTTTCACTTAAAAAAGTCCTCGAATAAGTGGATACTTAGTCACTCTAAGTTAAGAGTATAATATCTTTCGCTCGACACAATACAGCCCGTGAATACTGTGAAGTTACTCGGTAAGGAATAGAGTAAGCCTTTTAAATTTAATGGTTATTTTCCTTGAGAGTAAGGATGTGAAATTTAAATTGTTGAAAACCACTCAAACTTTTGGGCACTATATGTTAAATGAATATTGACATATGTTTTTCTAAGACTTATCGTCTTATAGAGATTATGTTATTTGTATTAATAGTGCTACTAAATACGAAATTAAAAATTGTGATTTGAATTCTTATCTTCTGATACGAATACCTTTTTTTATATAAAGACAAAGTCGCGAAAGTAACTGACAATAAAAATATAAAGTAATTTACAAGCAACCGCCCATAAGTACTAAGCAACTGAAGCCTAACATCCATTATTACATTTTATGATGTAAGAATGTACAGTGATTTTTATTTGTAGATACCTTTGATATGCATATACAGACTATCATTTGCGCAATTTCGTGTTCCTAAAATATACGAATTTTAATAAGAAGTGGCTTAAACCTTTTTGGAGTTTTAATAAAACATAAAGACAAACAGCCAATTTAAAATATAGTAAGTTAATGTAAGTAATAAAATGAAAAAGGAGGATACAGACAAACTCTACTCATGCATATAGTTGTAAGTCTAGAGTGTAGATATATATATATTATTATTATTAGTATTATTTTATAGTTTAAAGTAAAGTTAAAAATATTTAATATGATAATTAAATTATCGAAATTATACTTTAAAATATGTCATCGATATCTGCGGTCGTATAAAAAGGCTTTTTTAATATTTTAAACAACACGCTTACATCCATAATTTGGTTTTATTACGAGGTTTACTTGCAAAATTTCCCCCAAATGAGCTCAAGAGTATATTTTAATTATCATTTTATCTCTAATGAAAACACTTTTACTGCATCTAAAGGCGTTGCCTCAGATAGGACATAACTTTTCTTGCAAAGTAATGCCTTTTTCGTTTGTTTAGGATGGATTGAGGGTTCTTTCCCAGATTTCTGATCCCGTAAGAACCGGTGTATGTAAAAATAGTCGTGATTGAATTTGAAAATCCGTTTTTATATTCCAGTATATGTTGTTGCATTCGAATTCAAATATGCTTGGTTTAATTGTTTCGTTAATTATCTTCTCTTCTATATATATAGAAATTAATGCCACATTTCGTTGCAATTTTATAACTCAAGTACGAGGTCACCTATCCAAACCAAATGTTTAGGCTTTGATCGGACTATTTAGTAGAAGGCTTAAGTGATGTTTGCTCAAAATAGGTATTTAATTTGTCACATTTTTTGTAACAAATGAATACAATAAATGGCGGATCATTATGTTAATTGGGATTTTGCTGTCAAATTGAAACTTTTTTCATACTTACGAATTTATTTTTTTAATTTTTTGAATTTTATATGTACCGGGCCGCTAGGAATTTATATAAATAAGATGAAATTAGTGAAGTTAAAGAAGTACAAACCATTTGAAAAGATTGTAGAACCGCAGCAACGGTACCATTTTTTTTATTTGCTTCAAACTTGAGAAAGATAGATGTTTCATTAGTATTACTTAATAACCATATGAGCCTTTTTTTTTAACGCTGGGAAATGCCTTTATGCACGCCGATCAGAGTAAAATCTTATCGGCAGTGTGGGACTCGCAGGTAAACCAGAATACCCACTAAAACCCAGCGATACCCTCCGCTTCCTTTACTGGAGCACCAGAGGATCGGTAGACGCAATCTACCCTGGAATAACCATATGAGCCTGCAAATGTATAGTATTTTTTTGTTATTCCTAAATACATAATTATTTTGTCGTAGAATAATAAAAGAACTTCCACAATGTTATAAATTAATGTTAATGGCATAAATTTACAAATACAAATAGAAGTTTAATATAATTAATCTGTGGTACTCTCTTATACTGCCCGCCTTATTGGTCTAGTGGTTAGCATGTTCGGCTACAGACATCACGTCCTGGGTACGAGTCCCGGGTTGGGCGATTTATAAAATCGATATAGAGTTTTCTACGAAGATTTTCTCAAAGTTTTCCCCAAGTTGGGAAGTTGGAGGTGTGATTCACCCCCATGCCTCGGAGAGCACGTTAAGCCGTCGGTCGTGTACTTAAACTCTCCGGTCGTGTTGGAATTCCATCACATCGTACTATGAGAGTGAAGGAATAGAGAGTAAACTCGTGCACTATGCCTGCCAATCCGCGTTGGAGCAGCGTGGTGGGTCTATGCTTTTAAAACCCTCTCTCCTATGATTAAGGAGGCCTGTGCCCAGCAGTGGGACGTTAATGGGCTGCTACATACCATACCTATTTTACTCTTTTGTATGTAACCATTTTTATTGAAAAATGAAATTCGATTTATCCATTATTATAAAAAACAAAATGTACATACATGTACACATATATATTCGTCTAAAAACCCTCGCGGTTTTGAATCTACAACAGGCACCGTTAAGTTTTTATAAAAATGAATCTTACGTGCTCAATTTTACTTTTCAATCTATCATTGTAATATCCCGGGTGTAATGCTGTGGTATGTGTAGCCTGCTAACTCTCGGTGGAGTAGTGAGGTGGGTATATGCTCTAAAACCCTCTCTCCTACGAGTGAGGCGGCCCGTGCCTACAACTAATAAAGCATAAGTTAATTTTGAAGAACTACTTCGTATTTGTAAAATTTCTATTTACGCAAAATTTTGTAAGCACAACTTAAACATATCAACGCAAAGAAACCCCATACCAAGTTGAAACTACATATACTCAGTACAAAGTTGTAAATTAGTTTTCATAGTCACAAGTAACGCGGTTTCTAATTAAACTTGTGTTGCATTATTCCAAATGCGGGTACAATAATGGGAATGACACTCCCAACCTAGATTGCAATCGAAATCTACCGTGGTTAGCGTGTGATAGGATTTGCGGAATAGAATGTTAAAATTGAATCTTTTTCCCTTTTATTAATTTTTTGTTCAGTTATCCACCTACTATATATTGCAAAACGAGCCAAGATTAAATTATCTTTCAAGTAGATTAACATATTTCGACATTCCCATTCGATTTAGGGCTAACCAAATGTAATTATTATAAGTATCAGGTAAAGATATATTACCTGTCCCTATCCGAATAGGACAACTATGTATGTTTATGTATATAAGTTTATAGATATATATTTTTTATATGTGTATATATATTAACATCCTTATATGTAAATTTATTTTTTATTATATAAATTTCTTCACCAACTAAGTGAGATGAAATTTCTTTCAAAAAGCTTTTAGCCTCAGGACCCCACGGTCCCAATGTCCCACGCCACAAGGCACAAATATGTATTCTAAAGGCTCTCATATTTGCGTCTCTTGGCGTTTTCAGCTAATGACGCCGCCGCTCCCGCTGATTTGGAGGTAGCGTCAATGTGAGATGGTGCAAGCGTATCAACACATGTAGCATCCCACACCAACCACCTTCCTTTTTTCCAAGGCATCAACGATATTCCATCAGGTCTCTTACCATCATCACGTGCAATTCCATTTGGCTCGACAATAGCCGGCCCGTTAATGGTGACAAGGGCCCTTCTGATGATGTCGTTGATGCCGGTGTGTCTCGGAAGACGACCAGCACTACGAAGACACGACAGACCGTGGTGACCGAGTTGATTTACCCACTCACCACATTTACAACGATGGGGCTCTGTTGTTTTCACACCCAGACGCAGACACGTAGATAAAGATAACGCAGTCTTGTCTAACAAGGTGCCTACGGATGCAGATTGAAACGCATGTAGCCAGAAACCTGACTCGCGTTCAGAAACAGCAAGGAGGCGAGCCCTCTCTGTTAAACTTTTAGATGTTTGTAATAGATTAAAAGATACATTTTTACAGAGGGGTTCGTCGCATGATTTTTGAGAAGATAAAATATTTGGTAAATTTTGACTTGGACATTTTAAAAACCAAGCATTTTTGGCATCTTCGCAATAAACGTTATTAATTCTATTATATAAATCATTGCCAATGATATTCTTTACTAAATTTTGGGTACTGTAAGAAGAAGCCAAAAATGCCGGTACAGCAGCACTTGAAATTTTGCGGACTCCAAGCCCACCGTACCGTATAGGTAACGATGCCTGTATCCAAGCTCGATCATCTAAAAACAATTTAAAATGGTTGACAGGACATTTTTGACTATGTTATCTAATGAATCTAAAAGGTGAGTATACATCCACAAGGGGCTACATCGGAGAAAATATGTAAATTGTGGTACAAATAAACAAAAGCGGGTTATTGTCAATGCTACATGAGGATGTATTTCTAACAAACGGTCAGTAAACTGAATAAAATTTGAATTATGATTATGGATGAAGGGTGGAATTGAATCGGGTAATAAAGGCGCGCCAAGTAAAAGAAGGGATGTATTGTCTACGATTTTTATTTTTGGTGTCAGAGAGTTAAATACCCGAATAGTAACTAATCTTTGTTGTTCAGAAAATGAAGTATTTAAATATAATTCACATTTTTCAAAATTTAGAGTAAGCCCAATTTCATAAAATTCATGAATTAATAATTTTACATCATCTTAAATGGTATTTACTTTGCCACCTAAAGCACCGTCATCAAGATACCATACGTTGAATTCCGAATTGAGTTTCGAAATAATAGGGTGAATAGCAAAACTAAACATAGCAGGTCCAAGAGGATCACCTTGTTGACAACCAACCGCAGAATCAATTTCATTGTTATTAAAAAACAATTTGGAGGTTTTTCTAGAAATAGAACTAGAAATTTCATCTCAGTTGATGTCACCCGTGACCCTAAGGCTGGGTGGTACTTCGGACAGCGTATAAGTATCGCTGTCCAAAGAGGTAACGCTGCCAGCCTTATGGGCACCCATCCATATGCTTCTGATGGCGCATTTTAGTTACTTTTATATTTTCTGTATTAATGTTAAGGTTCGATATAATGTTATCATGGTTAACATAATTAAAAAAAATTAATTTATTTCTAAGAATAATTATAGCTAATAAATAATTTCTTCACCACGCTCTACCCCTTTCACTTATCAGCAAACTCTCTAATCCAAAGGTTGCCTGGAAGAGATCGCTAGATAGCGATAAGGCCGCCTTATTGTACTGATCTTTTTTGTATTTACTTTTTTTAAATGTTATTTTGTGGTGTACAATAAGTGTTCTCTCTCTCTCTCTCTCATTATTTTTCACATTCAAAATATTTTTTTACAATATTTTAATCGTAAATAAAATACTTTTAAAATCATCCACTTAATTTCAAATATTTTTTAAAAACTTATAGTGACTGACACTAGAAGTTCCTACAATATTTTTAGATATTAATTCAATAAATCTAAATGTTATTGTTCAATAAATGTTGCCAAAAAATTTATACAGCACCATCTATCGAAAGCTAATAAAAAGTTCGTGCTAGATGGCGTTGGAATTGCCTTTAATTCTGCTTGTATATATTGTTTATTGTCTAACGCACAACATTAATTTAGGACTAGTTAGTGTAAAAAATATTAAATTCTGACTATATACTACGATAATTATAAAGATTGTATTGTTTCTAGCAGAGATAAAATCTAACTACCCTTTGCCTTGTTCTTTTATTTTTC
This sequence comes from Elymnias hypermnestra, assembly GCA_015832385.1. Classification (NCBI taxonomy): domain Eukaryota; kingdom Metazoa; phylum Arthropoda; class Insecta; order Lepidoptera; family Nymphalidae; genus Elymnias; species Elymnias hypermnestra. Next base: position 425,539 of record JACTOM010000198.1, read on the forward strand.
AACTAGCAATGCCCCGCGGTTTAACCAACGTAGACATCGATCTCGTGGCAGTGGAAAGTTTACTAAGTCGGACTATAGATTCACTAGTGATTTAAAGAACGAAAGAAAACTTTATTTAGAGACGTGTTTTACAAATACACTTAAATAATATGTACACATGTACATATTAAAAATTAATAGTTTCATTGATAAGTAAATCTACTCATTGCGCAGCATCCAAACCACAGCAAGTGATTCAAATGCTGCGCAACCTCCACACAGCCCCAAAAAGGCAGGATAGCTCGGCATATGCCGTGTACCATACAACCGACACACGTCACCGATTTTCAGCTGTAGCCCTACGAACGAATTATGCGCTATCTGACCTATTCTCCGTAAAAGAAAGATAAATAAAAAGAAAACTTACATTGACAGTAATTCAAATATAATCACCTTCACATCACAATCACTTATATACTACAGTTGGCCAAAAAGTATAATGCTTTGTAGTTTCATTGAAAAGTAAAATTTTAAACTCAAGCAAAAAGAAAAAATACCAATTCTAAACGTTATCACAATAACAAAATCTCATGAGCTTGCAACTATTGTTCCATTTTTCAAGGAGTGAAGATCCTCCGACGTCAGTTATACGAGTATATAAGCCACTTAACAATGCTCTAGTTTATTGTATCTTTAGTTCCTTTAGTCTAAGAACATTTTCTATAAAACCGTCTCGGTACGCTGAGTTGAAAAAGTTAAACACTTTTCACTTGCTATTAGGGTTGACAATCGTTTGGATTTTTAATATAATAAAGGTATTTAAGTAAATTTTACTTTTATATTCTAGCATTGAAAGAGATTTACTAACAATATTGCGTGTTGTCTTAATTGTTTCATACAGTATATCTCGTATTCGGTGTGTATTTCGTGATATAGTCTTAAGTTATATTAGGAGTTTTAAATGCATTTACCAACGAGAAAAATTGTAATTTACTGTGGTTATTCGTTGAAAAATTTCAATCAGTTCTCCGATGTTATATAAAGGACGTGGAAAATTAGGAACAGCAAGAATTATAGGACTTCCCCTTATAAGTTTTATTTATACACATTGGTATTTTAGTTTTTAATATTAGGTATTTAATAAAAGTCTCCTTTTTTACATTGAATGTTAAGATTTCAATTAGTTGAAAGTCAGGAAGAAAGGGTTTCCAAGTTATTAATAACACCAAAGCGCGACAGTAAACACAAACAAAAACAATATTAAGAAAATGGATTGGTAATATGAAATGATTTGTTTTAGTCGAGGCCTATTCACATTTCATTTATTTGAGTCAACATCAAAAAGTAGTAAAAGAGAAATATAATGAATAAAAACATTACAATAATTTAAAAGATTTGCCACATTTTACATGTTTACTAAATTTAAACAATAATAAAAGTTCAGTATCTAAGTTCATCTCTTGAACAAAGAGGGTATCATATATCATACACATTTCGCATCGAAAGGATACTCGTAATTTATCGAATATATTACGATATAAGCAATAAAAACTTTTATAGTTCCATGTTTACTTTATTTTATTTTAATAGATTGGCGGGAAAGATCTGTCGCATTTACTGCGTTTGAAGTGTTTTTGACTGTTAGAAAAAAACGAGCAGGTAAAATGAGTCATATCGGGTCTTATTGTTTAGCGCATGGCTTGTGGGATACAACGGAACCAATTTTAAATTTTTTTCATCAGTTACTTGAGAAGTACAGACCCAGCAAGATGGCAGTGGATAAAATGCATTTACGACATTGCATTTCCAGAGAGGAAGTAACGGATCGATTGCATGTAAAAACCTTTGTGACACGTTTGGAAGTGAAGTGATATGTCAAAGATGGTTTGCCAAATTTCGTTCCGGGGATTTTACGATTAAAGAAGATCTTCTATCTGGAAGGCCATTCAAGGTCGATAATGGAATTTTGAGGTAAATGCTGGCGACTAACCCACATCTGACTATTAGAGAAATAGCAAAGGAGTTAAGCGTTCATCATTCTCCTGTTGAAGACCACATAAAACAACTTGGATTTATCTTGAAGCAGAGTATTTGGGTTCCATATGATTTGACCGAAAAAAACCTATCGGATCGTATGAGAATCTGTTCGTCTCTTCTTATTAGAAACAGCGTGGAACTGTTTTTAGACAAGATCATTACAGGAGATGAAAAGTGGATACTCTACGAGAATGTTAAAAGAAAAAAAAATTATTGCAAACCTGGAGCATCCGCCAAAACTACTCCAAAACCTTCTACTTCAGATCTTCATCAAAGAAAAGTTATGCTTTGTTTATGGTGGGATAGAAGAGCTCCAATTTACTACGAGTTACTCAAACAGGGGCAGACCATCAATGCGAGTGTCTACTGTAATCAGCTTGATAAATTGAATGCGGCTGTCAAAGAAAAACGACCGATTTTGACCAATAGAAAAGGAATTGTCTTCCATCAGGATAACGCTAAACCAAACATTGCGTTGATGACTCAACAAAAATTGAATGAATTTGGATGGAAAATTCTTATCTACCCACTGTATTCTCCTGACATTGCTCCGTCAGATTATTATCTCTTTCGATCTCTTCAGAATTATGTGACAGGAAAAAAAATCATTTCCTTTGAAGCTGTCTCCAAAGCAGTTGATAACTATTTGGACTCCAAGGATGAAAATTTCTATGCTAGGGTGATCGAAAGGTTGCCCGAGAGATGGCAAAGAGTGGTGGTTAATAATGGACAATATATTATTGATTAACTAAAAATAAAATTCGTAAAAATTATTATAGTTGTTTCATTAAAAAATACGACAGAACTTTCCCGCCAATGTCTTATCCCGATCCAATATAAAATATGTGTTAAGGTCTTTAGAAACAAAAATGTAGGTTAACGGTAATTTCGTTCTTTAAATGTTATTTTTATTATGTTAATAATATTTAGTATTTTTTATATATAACTAGTTGATTCCCGGGGTATCACCTCTATAACTATATGATAGTCTGAAAGTCTTGTGACGTGAGAACAAAGAATAGAGTAAGAAGGTCTTCGTCATAAGTAAACTTTTCCAGTGTCTTGGCTCCTTTATCACAAACATATTGAGTGACGTTTATTTTATTACAATGATATTTTTTTATTATATAGTTGAATAATTTATAAGGTCGTAGAGATTAAATGCTAAAAAATGGTAAACCAGTTGGAAGTTATAAGATATTTGTCAGGTTGCCTGGTCTATTGCCTCATCATTGGTCTAGTGGTTAGCATGTTCGACTACAGACATGAGGTCCTGGGTTCGAGTCCCGGGTTGGGCCAGTTAAAAAATGGATATTGAGTTTTCTATTAAGATTTTCTCAATATTTTCCCAAAGTTGGCGGTGTGATACACCCCCGTGCCTCGGAGAGCACGTTAAGCCGTCGGTCCTGCGCCCGATCTCTCTCCAGTCGTGTCGGATTACCGTCACATTGGACTATGAGAGTGAAGGAATAGAGCACTTGTGTACTATGCCTGCTAATCCGCAGTGGAGCAGCGTGGTGGTCTATGCTCGCAAACTCTCTCACATGTGAGTGAGGAGGCCTGTGCCCAGCAGTGGGATGTTAATGGGCTACTACTTACCTTACCTGGTCTATTAAGTCAAAGTACAAGAATATGTTTTTAATTACTTTATTTACTGTAATTTTTGATGACAATGTAAAGATTAATACATTGAATTAAACGGGAAATCAAAGTTAAACATTTTATTATATCGTATTCTTGACTACAGCGAAAGACACGTCGTTGGCTATACCGCAGGCGTTTCGTCCTCTGATTAAGTAGTAAAACCCGTTATCGCCCCAGTTCTCACCCCATGAATTTTTGATAATCCAGTATGGGACTCTTTTACCCGTCTTGGAATCAACTAAAACATAAAAAAAATAATAATATATTTTTATATTGCCATTGAATCAATACTACTATGTCATACTATCATTGATTTATTTACTTATTTCTGGTTTCACATAACCTACATATTCAACAACAACACGCATAATCTTGAAAATGAAAGATAAATATGTAGGAAACTTATTATATAAGAAAACTTATTATACAACTACATAGAAAAAAGTTATGATTGAGAAACTATAGAATTTTAAGAAACATTAAACTAAGAGTTTACGTCACAGTTAGATGTATAAAATATACCTTTGTTACAAAATTATTGATATATTACCCCCTTTTTAGTTAACTGAATATTTGTAAAGATTATTGATGCTATTTATAATTAGAGTTTTTTCTATCAATGGGAAATGTTTTTACGCACGCTGGATGGAAAATACAGCTCTATCCAGGAGTGTGTGACTAACTGTTCACGCAAATCAAAACTAATTTATTTCTATTTCTCAAACAGATGTATTTAATATAATATGAGTCGCTGGCCCCTTGGCTAGATTTAACTGAGACCCACTAAAACCCAGAGGAATCATCTTTATCCGAGTGGTGCACGTCAGATATTCGCTGACGCATTCATCTCTGTCCGGATGAATCCTACTCAAAGAATCAAGAAAAAGGAAATAAGCGAGGAAGACCGCTCTCTCCCTTTGCCTCTCTAATGCCTTCTTCTGCAAGATAACAGCCACACAGAAGCAGACAATTATTATTTAACTCTGCTAAAACGTTTACTTAGGTATCTTTTCAGCATCATGTGCTACGGTAAACTGCTATAGGGCAAAGGAGCATAGAAAGAAAAAGTTCTGGATAATAAAGGTAATACGTTATGTTTGATATTTTAAAAAAAAGTTAAGAAATTTTTGACGCTCTCAATATTCTCATATTAATATTTTTTCTAAATCAATCATTTGATCAATTAAAAATAATATTCAGTTATATCGTTATAAAAGCGAAAAGCACAATTATAATACAACAAAAAAATCTTATGACATCGTTTTTAGGCAATAATGAACTGCAATAATGAAAGGCAATAATGAAATCATAAATACTACCGTAATACTAATATTACCGTAACTATTGTATCCAACTATTAAAATAGCGTGATCCAGTTCTCTGGGCGAGCAAAAATCGTCCCTTGGTTCATCAATTCCACCTCTGTATCTAGCCATTGATGCTGAGTTGATACCTGTAACAAATGAACAAGTTAAGTATTTAATAAAAGTTGTTTATAGATGTATGTAGTATATAATAAAAATATTTTATTAACGACTGAAAATACTCACAAAATATATACAGCGAGAGTGTAAACTAATAGTAAAATATAAATAAGTAGCTGAACCCGCGACTTTGTCTGCGTAGTATGTTTTTTTGGTAGCATTTTCATGAATTTTGACAAATTGTTTTACAAATAAGAAACATACCCGAATTTCCCTTTGAGAGTGGAATATCCTAAAATTTACTTTTGATTGCATAATGGAATCTCCATTATGTAAAAAAAAATTTTGACCAAGTTTTACATACCATAAAAGATATAATTTGTAGATGTGAAGTTTAATTTTTTTTTAATGTGAAAATTTGAATTTTTTTAATCAACACTCCCGCAACTCCACTTTTGGGTGGAATTGCGGAAAATCCGTTCTTAGCTGATATCTACGCGGCAAAAGGAATATTCCTACCAAATTTCAAATTCCTACACCTTATGGTTTCAGAAATATCGTAATGAGTCAATAGATACCTGAATATCTCTTTTATAAAGGTTTGATATCAATATCATAACCTTATATGATACTGATGTCAAATATTTTTTATTTTCCGCTAAATATGCCGATGTGTATATAAAGATTCTCATAAACATACCATAAATAACGACATTTTTTTTGATCCTACTTTTAGTTAACACTTTCCTATATACATATATATAGATGTTACAAGTTATACAAATTTTGTTTTTAATTTGTACAGCTCCATCTGTTTGAATACTGAAGTAAAAGGTTCAGGGCTTCGTTTTATGTAATCAGTTTAAGAAGTTCGTCTTAAATGGCGTTAGTAATTGAAATAAACAGGAAAATACTTAAATATTTTTATATTATTTGTTATTAGAGAGAATTCGCTCCTTACCAGCTGAAAGAGGACCATAATGATAAATATATCGCGCCATTTCTACTTCATCATTTCTTACACGAGTGTAACCGATTACAGGAACGGGTTTCGGATTTCCATGCCAGGAACATGGTAACGCTTTGTTCGCATAAGGTCTGTAGTCTGAATAACGTAGAACTCCTCCGATGTAACTCACTATTTGTCTGAAATTGTTTTTATTATATTTTGTGATAGGGAAATTTTATGTCTAAATTTCCCTGTTACAATGTTAGTTACCGTACTCCTCCGAAACGGCTTTACTGATTTGTATCAAATTTTATATGCTTATTCGAGACGTCTGAGAATCGGCTACTATCTATTTTTCATACCCCTAAGTGATAAGAGTTGTTCACCCTTAATTTTTTTTTTAATTTTTGGACGAAATTTTTTGTTTTTATTTTTTTGTGATACAGCATACAAAAATACATACAAACCTAAATTTTCACCTTTCTATCACCAACCCCGAATTTTAATAGCGATAATAGTAATTATATGACAAAACATCGTGTGCTAGGTCAGCAAGTTAGAATATAAAAAAGAGATATTCAGGTATCTATTGACTAATCACGTTATCTCTGGAACCATAAGGCGTAGAGACTCGAAATTTGTTAGGAATATTCCTTTTGCCAAGTAAAGGTCAGGTAAGCATGGATTTTTACGAAATTCCACCTGCAAGGGGGCTTGCGCGGGTGTTATACGTATATTTCTTATTTGTAAAACAATTTGTCTAAATGAATGAAAATGCTATCCAAAAAACATTCCATTCCACGTAGACAAATTGGCGGGGTCATAGGATAAGATAAGGAAATTCTGTAAAATACACAATAAAATTTAAACTGTCATAAAACAATCAAATGCCCATTCTCCGTACCTCGTAAATTTGTTAAAGTCATCAAGGTCTTATAAAATAATTTAAGACTAACACTCTTAAATTACTATTAGTATTAATTAGTACTATTAACGCTAAACCAATATCGACCAAAGATTTTTCTTTTGATGATACAGTCTAAGATGGAAGCGCGCTAATCTGTTAAGAAGCAATACACCTCTTACGGTATCTACACAGCATCGTATCGGAACACAAATCTCTTTGTTTGGCGGTACGTTTTTGCTGGTAGGGTGGTATCTAGCGACGGCCGAAGCCTCCCACCAGTCCAGACTCAGACAAGTTAGAAAATACAATTTCCTAAATTCGTCCTATTATTCGTCGTTAATAATTGAATTATTAGGATTTTCTACTATAAAATTTTTAGTTTGAGCTTGAGGTGGAGTTTCTTTAAGTTTAATAAACCCATATCATTCGCCACAAAGCCCATAAAGCTCGCTCTACGTATAAACTTTGCGTATACACTTGTGTACTATGTCATGCACAGGTAGTTAATCTTCACATGAAACTCAGCCAGAAATACTTAATATTTCATTAGTATTCTTTATTTAAATATTTTAAAGGATATAATAATTAACTATCATACGCAAAGGCTTTCAACACGCTTGTGCTTCCACAACCGACACCGCTACCGTCACAGTCGATTAAAAATTGCTCAGATAATTGGACTTCCACTCCTAAATATAGCTTCAAATGACTTTCGATGTTAGCTGAAAAACATAAACATAATAAATAACTAATAATTTTTGCACTATATATAGATTAATATATTTTTCATTCGGTTTTTGATTCCAAATATAAAAGGTTCACTTTTACGTTTATAATTAGAAAAATCGTGCCAAGTAATTTATTATTTTATTTCGGAAACAGAACAATTTGTGCTTAAGACTAGAAAGTAATAAAATATGTGTTAATTTTATTACTTTTTAGTCTTAAGACAACAGAGAAAAATACAAATATATTACAGACTAAATATAGTTTATATACTCGTATATAAGTTAGCTAAGATTTATTTCTTAAATTCTGATCAGGAGTATGCAAATTGATCACCATTAGATAATCTTGTAAATGTTTTTAAATGTAGAATTACTTATGTATCTTTATATTTGTATAGTTGATTAAAATACATTCAAATATTTCGTCTGAAACTTTCGTTCGCATATTTATTGGATAAACTAAAACTGTTCGTTGATGTTTTATTAGTTAATAGTTTTCGTTTATCGCGAAAATGATAAAGTTCATTATAATAAAGTTAGAAATAAAACTTTCTTGGGTTTACCGATAAAACTACATCTATAGTGTGTGATAATAATCTAAATAGCCACGATCAAGTTTACTGTAGTAAATAGCCTGTAAAATATAAACGTAAGAATACATTATAATGAAAGAAGGATGTTAAGGATTTGTTTAAAAATATATATTCGCGTTTATTCTTTAGAAATATATTGAGAATTTAGATTATAAAACAATGGGAAATCTACTATTACACTTTTGTATTCACCTACAGCACTGAAAGCCCAGCAAGCAGGGCAACTACCCTGGTCCTTTACGGCAGAAACCATTTCCTTTTCTCTCCAGTCCCAATATGGTGGAAACTTTCCACTATTTATAGGTCTTAGAACACCTACACCATTGTTAGAAGTATTAAAATAAAGATTCGAGTCAAGCGTGTAACAATAATTGAAAATAGTACATAGAAAATACAATATAAATATTCGACACATTGTACTACTTATACACAATGCCTAAATGAATTGACTTGCGAAAATTTTCACGTTTAAAAGGGAAACTTTATAAGAATTTGGTGTCTTTATGTTTCTTTTACTGCATTTTTTATTTTATATCTATTGGCATGTTTAACATAACTTGTAACTAGTTAACAGGATTTAAACTGCCGATTATTCATGTTACTTTAAAAATGTCAAGGTTGTATATTATGGATAACTTTTATTTATATTGTTTATATTTAAGCGTATTGTGTGTTAATTCTGAATATTTATGATGAAATACGTTTGTCATGAAGTATCTTCTGAGCGGAACAGGTGAGTATACGAGTAAAAGTTATTTACAAATCGCACATGAATCATTTTAAGCTGGGTCATATAGACTTCTTAGAAAAAGAGACTTTAGCAAAGAGCTGGCATTTGGTGATGTAGACCTTTAAAAAAAAAGGTTTCTTTGTATAATGAGTTTAATCGCTCTTGCGAATTGTTACTTCACTTTTTTTTAAATAAACAGGTAAATGAGCAAACGGTTCTTCTGTTGGTAAGACGTTCGGTGGCATATTGATATTTATTGAGCTTATAGAGCGTCCGCGTTTGTATCAGGCCATATTTTGACAGCCTCGTTGGCTCAGTGGTGCGAGCATTCTCTTTGCTAACAGAGGGCCCGGATTTGACCCACGGTAGGGACAATTTCGAAAATTGTATTTCCTAATTTGTCTGAGTCTGCTCTGGTCTGGAGCTTTTGCCGTGGCTAGTTACCCTACCAGCGAAAACGTATCACCGAACAAAGAGATTTGTGTTCCGGTACGATGCAGTGTAGAGACCATAAGAGGTATATCGCCTCTTGCTAGATTAGCGCGCTTCCATCTTAGACTGTATCATCACTTACCATCAGGTGAGATCATAGTCAAGCGCTTAACTCTCAGCAATAAAAAAAAAGATCAATTGCTTGATATAGTTTGTGACTGATATTGTACAATATATAGTACATTGCCTAAAATTAAATCCAGTCAAGTGCAAATACATATTTAAGTCCATTATTTAGATATAATTAATTAATAATATAAGGGATGAAGTTGTACGGTGCCATCTATTGGAATTTCACGTGAAAGGCTTTTTTCTATCTTGAGTTCAAGAAGTTCGTGCTAGATGATATTGGAATTGACTTTATTATTTTTATAAATAGCCAGCCTTAATGAAGATCAGACGCTGGAACCGTTATAACTTAGAACTTCATTCGGAAACGATATATAATAGTTTAAACTGTAAGTTGTAGACAGGCATGATCGTAACAGTTTCAGCTGATTGTAACCTGTGAGATTTCCGAGTCCCTATGGCTATCTAGAACGTTAACTTTTAATTGATCAATTAAAGTTCAGCTACCCTATTTGCAGGGTTACCGCAAGTGTGTGAAATGTGTAGAGACAATGGCTTAAACTATTTGTTTAGCTTAAGCTAACAGTTTTGCTCATACAATAACGTATATCTAACATCAGGCGAACGGTGTTTAGTATCAAGACACATTAATTATAAGTACATAATCTCTTCGTTATTTTAAATTACGTAAAGCAATATAACTTAGTACAATTTTTGTACTAGTAGCGTGGTAACTAGACACGTCCGAAGCTTTCCACCGAAGCCTTCCACACGAGTATTTAAGAATAAAATTAATGCAAGCAAGGCTTTCACACCTATTATAGATTAACAAATATTTTACAGGGGGTGGATATGAAACTTGTTTGGCTTATATCTTGTTAAATTATATACTATAACTTTCCTTGTTATTACAAAAATAAATGTAGAATTAATATTAATGTAAATATCATTTAAAAATGCTATAATTTGCTTAGATAAGATTGATAGAGTAAATACATTGATTTCTCTCCAAGTAATTAAACCAGACGAAATCTAAAGTTACAAAATAGTTAAAAAGTCTTGCAGATGTTATTGCCTTGAATATGACGTGGCATGGTTTTTTTTACAAAAAAACATTTTATTAAGGTAAAAGCATCATCATTTGCAGTAGAATTCACACATTTTTTTCACTTCCTTTCAAGTTATACTTTCGCGACAATAAATAGCTTGTGTTCATTTCCAAGACAACGTCCATCTTTAATACTGTTGTATCAGTTTCACTTGTATTTTATTATTATTGTTTTTTTACTTATATTGAATTATTACTTACAGGTTATCGCTTGAATGTGATTTTATCTAACGATAAATGATAATACAGTCTAATATGTAGATACTGCACTAACCTGGTAAGAAATATATTATTTCTTTATGGTTTTCCCGTAGGTTAGTATCGGTACGCAATTTTTGCTTTTCGGCATATCTATAATGGTAGGGTAGCAACTAACGATCGAATCCTTCGACACAGTACAGACCTAGATGAATCAGAAAACACAATTATCTTGTACATAATATTATGGAGTTGCAATAATTTCTTCATTTTTTATAACCTTTAATATAAAAATTCTTGTCAACTAATAAATAATAGTTTACTAGTAATAACAGTGTTATATAAATATACTTAATCTGGCCATTAATACCGTTACAATAAAAAATAAAGAAAATGCTACATTTTAATTTGGAATCTGTCATTTTTATATAATTGGTCATTAAGATTTCTCATTTTGGCGCCAATAAGTTGTACAATATTTTGCGATATTAAAATGGAGTGCGGTATTAAAGTGAACCGAATTGATGTTGTTGCATTACAAAAAGTTGGTATGGAGACAAATGCAATTTAATAAAAAATAAAATGTTTGTGTACCGGGCTTTTAATAAGTAAAATGAAATCTCCTCGTTCTGTGACAGAAAAAGATCTGACCGTTCATGTAGTGTTCATGATCAAAGCGGTAAGGGAAAGAATTCGAAGAAATCTTGTCCGAAAGCAAAAGATTTTATCTCGTAAGATGAAGATAACACCTATAACCATGTCGCATATTTTAAAAGATGACTTAGGAATTGCAACCTATAAAAGGCTATATGTTTCAACAAACAAAATCACCGTATTTATGCTCATAGCTCTAAGGAAGCTTCCCAATTAGTCGACAGAGTGAAACGTGGGCGCTATTCAATTTCAGCTGTGGTTTGGTGGGGTATTAGCTATGAAGGAGTGACTGAGCTATACTTTTGTGAAAAAGGTATCAAAACATCGGCATAAGTGCATCAAAATATCCTTGGGAAGATTTTGAAGCCTCTTAACAACACCATGTTTGATAACCAAGAATGGCTCTTCCTGCAAAACTCAGCGTCGGGTCATAAAGCTCGGCTTATGCAGTCTTGGTTGGAAACGAATGTTTCGGCCTTCATTAAAGCTGAAGACTGGCCGTAGTCTCGTCCCGACCTTAATCTGATTTATGGTCAGTTTTAAAGAGTACGACTTGCTCTAAACGCCATGATGATTTGGAGTCCCTAAAAGAATCCGTACGATTGACAGTGACGAATTTCCCGATGGAAAGAGTGCGTGCTTCTATTGAGAACTGACCCTAACGTTTAAAGGACTGTATTGCAGCCAATGAAAACCGCTTCGACTAACCTTTTAATATTTTAAATTGTTTCATATTTATATATTAAACTAACTCATTGTAAAAGTAATAAATGACATTTGAAATTTTTTCTTTGTTTCAGTATTTATGGCAAAACTAGGTATATACTGAGCTGTACAGTTACAGCCCTAGCTTATATCTTTGAACTATTTAAACGTTTCAATGCAGTTCCTCGGAGAATCCCAACGGTTACTGCAAAGTTAATATCTGTAGCAATGTTCTCTGATTACCTACTAGTAATTTGCTAAATAGTTTTGCACTTATGTGTGATTAATATTAAGTTGTTCGTACATTCTGGTTAATTTAGTAATTTATTACAGTAGTTTAGTAAAAAAGTTTTATTTGGTCGTTTATAGCATTGCGATTAGTCATTTAGATCTCGTTCTGGTTTAATTTGGTATACGACTTGATATACAAAAAAATTCATTTCAATTCAATCTTAGTATGAATGAAAATGCAATTTTCAATCTCACACACTCACGCATTATACCTTATGAATTTATTGTGTATTGTTTGTGCAGTCTTTCATAAATACTATCACCAATCGTTAACAAGCTTGATATGGAAAAATTACTTTGGCTTGATTTGACGGACAAACTGCTGTAAAACCCTAAATAAATTCACATTGAATTCACAGATTTTTGTCTATAGAATTTTAATCGGTGATTACGGTGATAAATTTGCAATTGAAAGAAAGTTTTCTGAAACAAACTAACAATAATTTTAATTTATAAGAGATTCTACTAATTTATAAGTACATGATTAGTTTTGATACTATTAAAATTTTAGTTTATCGGGAATAACATAATAATGAAATCATTTTAAACTACAACTAAATAAATCATTTTAAACTACAACTAATGAAAACATTTTAAAGTAAAACCATTCATCATAATAATTAAAATTCTATTTATAATTATGTCATAGGAGAAGTAGAAAATTATTCTATTTATAAAAAATTTTTTGAATCATTTCCTTATAACAGTAATTTAGCAAATTCGTAAATTATTCTATTAAAATCCCATTCACAATTACGTTACAGGTAAAGTAACAAATTCGCAAAGTGTTTTAAATAATAAGTGCCCTTACGCCAACGATACATTTTACGATGTGAAATTATTCACCCGCGAGTGCACAATCGATAACATAGTATGATGGATTTATCCCCAGCCTTGCCTCATCTATTTAGCTTACTATGTGAAAATATCTTGAAAACTCCTTTGGAAAATGTTTTAAGATTACCAATAGCCTGGAGAAATTCGAAACAAAATTTATATTTACCCTCGGCATCGTCTGGGTAATTTTAGTCTTTAAATGGGTATATACAAAAACAGATAAATAGATAGAAAAAAATATTTATTACATTCAAATTAATTGTACTATACATTAAAATCCAGTTCCCGAGAAACATTAACATTTCAATACAGCTTAACTTCTTGAAATGTATATAATACGAATACGATGTTTCGGAAAGTACTTGCATCAGATAGCATGACGTGAAGAGTCTCCTATCTGTCTTCAGTGTAGTGCGCCTGTCGATAGGGCAGCCCACACTATGGCAGAATGTCCGGCTTGGGGACCACAGCGACATCCTCTGGTGTCCCTTATCGGAGCGGATGTCTCACTGCCAAGTAAAGTGGGCGCCATGCTTGACAGTAAGATAGGATTGAAAGCAGTTGCCTCTTTCTGCGAAGCCGTCATTTCTTTGAAGGAGGCAATGGAGCGAGTACGGGAAGCTGCAGCAGATGCTGCTCCCCTTCGGAGGAGGAGGCTGGGCGGCAGGAGGCATCTTTACGAACGCCTCTTGTCTCCTCCTTAAACATCCTCAGTCGGTTCCATCCGGGACTGTCAGGGTGAATGCGCAAGGGAGCCTCTGACACTCATAATTCAGGGTGAGGAGCGTGTCATTTTAGTGGGTATTCTGGCCTTGCCGGCGACTCCCATACACCCTGCCTCGTGGCAGGCGTGCGCAAATGCATTTACCGGCGGGAAAAAAGATGTATGTTTATATAATAATGCTTTAATATTCGTTCTAATGCCGAAGTAGCTCTCAAAGTCTGTTGGGTCTTAAAAAATATCACTTTTCGGAGAAGTGATCTTTTTAAATTAATGACCTACTTTGGTATACCTGTGATGTATCTTTATTATGAGATTTTACAAAAGTGGAAGATTGCATTAAAATATAATGGAATATCAGTAAGTACTTTATCAATAACCATAGGCGATCAATAACTATTTGCCTTATATCGAAATATTTCATCTCACCATTGTATAGGTTTGTGAGTTTACTCAACTTTAGATTTAAAGAATCTTAGGTTTTGATACTACGAACTAACTCTAATTGAAAATGTTATAACGGACCTTTAAACCAAACGTCTTCTTATACGATATAGATGTGTACCATTCCATACCATTCGTAATATAATTTTCCTTTTGTACTTAACAGGAGTGTGGTACTCGACTAGCCAATATATTTCTTTATAATGTAAACGTATACTCGATGTAAAATTACGTCGCCTAAAAGAAGCACTCCAACGAAATTATTCACCAGAGACTCAAATAATTAAGCAAAAGTGTATAGCAAAAATTACTCGTAATAAAAATTAGGTAATTATTGTGAAATGGCGTGTTTAAAAGGGGACCTGAATTAAGACAGCTGAATTATTTTAGTGTATTTGGTATTTGTGCAACAAATATTGAATTTGAATACTTCAAAATTTCGATAGGAAAATAAAAGACGAAAACATTGTTACCAGATAAAACGGACTACGAAATAATACGGATTCAATATTGTTCACGCCGGCTGTAACCCTATACTGGACTCGGACCCACAGAAGTCCAGGTCGAATCGGTCCCCGAGACGGCGGGAGAAGAAATTATGTGAGAGAAATTCCACTGCGCGTGTCGAACAGCTGTGGCAGGTGAATGTTCACGTGGGTGTGTATTTTGTATGTGCGTATATTTGTGGTAGTGTAGTGACCTGCACAAGCATTGCGGAAAGCTGCTGTCGGCGACGTCGGTCTTCTCACCACCGCCAGGCACAGAAATGTTCAAAACTGAGGCCACCACGTGGACCGAACAATCTGTGGCTGCGTTGACCCGCCGCATTTCATTTTATTAGCAAAGGGGGGCTACCAAGGGGACACTAAACGCGACGACTTCACAAACCCAAAAACCCGCGTGGAATTACTGCACTTTTCACGACAAAACAAGACAAAAACCCACGAGGCGAGCTTCCTTTGCTCCCGTCACAATGCCTCGAGGTTTGGCAGCTACTCGACTATACACAATAGATAAAACTCTATTGCTCCATGCTTATGGAACGGCGCAGGAGGTGACCTCTAGTAGAAGACGCGTCGATTTCTGATAACTAGCCATTTAGTGCGTCGGAAAGCTTGCAGATGGCGCAAATACGCCGCTTCCGAGGTACCAATGCCCAGTACCAGATTGCGCGAACAAATATAATTTGCTATTTTTCAAAATTTTCTTATACTTTAAATTAGAATGTTACACGAAAGTCTTTAATATTATTATAGCTAAGCCAACAGAGCTTAGGGTTTCATTTAAAGATCGTATCGTTCCTCCTTGATAAAGCAGGTATTATTTGATAATATAAAATTGGATTTATATTCATATTTCCTGTTAACGTGGTGTTATCTGCGTAATTTACGATCCCGTGAAAATATGGGGAAATTATTAATCACATCGATTTGTTGGTTTAAACTATCCTAACTACTATTTATCAAACATAAAATAAAGTAAATATAGTACAATAAGATAAACCCAATTGCATCTGAAATTATTACAAATCTTTGTACTTCTATATATTTCATTTAAGTTCAGTTAAAGCAAGTTCATTGACAAAGTGAATGGTTTCTATACAGTATTCTAAATCTATATGTGTAATCAAATGCACACTGCTATTAAAATGGATTAACAGTTACATACAAATAGGATTTTAATGTAACATGACACCAAACTAGCCGTGAATTTGCTGGCTTCCATTTCTTGGATCGTTACACTTTTTTCAAAGTTAAAACTCGCTGCAGCACATTTCACAATTTAGGTGTCCATTATCCGGTTACGACACCATTATGCAAAGTCAATGTTACACGTAATGCGAAAAATTGTCTAGTAAATTCGAAAATCTAATAGTTTCGCACGCAGTTTCCATTCTAACGTTCAACAAAGAGAGTAGAAGCTTTAACGCTGTGCTAGAAGATTGTAAAGTCATTCAAACAGTTGATATCAAAAATTTCCATAGCTTTCAAGGATAGATAAAGTTATATTATATAATTTTTAGTTGATCTCGGAGGGAAAACCCGTGTAGTTCCCGATCTCCTGAAAACATTGGAATTGTACATATATATATATGAGTGCAAGAGTCTGTGGATAGCTGGTCGGTGTGTAATAGTCTGTCGCTAACGCTGGCGCCATCTGTGTATCGGCGTGGGGCTAGAGTCAATAAGTGGCAGTCCGGCGCGTCTCTCGGCATTTCTCGAGTGGCGGTCGGCCGGAGTGGTCGACTAATGAAACTGTCGCGTTTCTAGCTATTAGTGTTCATGAGTTTGTGTAAATTGATATCAGAACATTAGGTGATTGAACATTATAATCTGAGTTAATTAATAAAGTGTTTGATTGAAGAGAGAACGGAGAAGCATAAAGCACAGAGGCGTATGGTTGTCCGCCAACATCGTTATTAATCGGATCCATTATTTAATTTCTTATTCTTTGGGCGTTCGTGGGTAATGTAGGTGCAATCAAACACTTTATTAATTAACTCGGATTATACTGTTCAATCATTTAATGTTCCCGATATCAATTTACACAAACTCATTAACTATAATAGCTAGGAACGCGATGGTTCCAGCAGTCGACTGCTCCGGCGGAGCGCTACCTGAGAACTATCGAGAGACTCCCGCTAGACTGCCACTATTGACTCTGTCCCACGCCGATAGACAGATGGCGCCAGCGTTCCACCAACACCTGCCCTCCGATATATATAACTAGTTATGCCCCGCGGTGTCACGTGAGTAGATACCGATCTCGTGGCAGTCGAAAGTCTGCTATGTCGGACTATAGATTTTATTTTAGAAGTTAGAAAAATTTTCTTTCACTGAGTTTTTAATAACTTCCTTTCAGATTATGAGATACATACTTACATTCATTATCTAATCAATATACAGATTTTACTTTACAACGAATATATATATATTCGTTGTAAATGTATTAGATATATATATATATATATATATATAACTAATACATTTTTGAATCGTAACATTATTTAAAGGTGAATTTAAAAAAAAATCGGAACCAGTAGTTTTTTTGTGAAAACATGACAAACAAACATATATACATACACAAAGCATGTTTATTATATTAGTTTAGATATATATTTTTAAAAAATTAGATAAACATAAGCTGAAATAAAGACACGCTATCATTGTTTTTATAGTCAAACATATTAATCTAACAATCCAACTTTTTTAAAGTTCAGTGTTTAGTATCATAGTTATAGTTATCAATAACAAGTTTGAAAACATATTATTTCCCTTCTTTTGACTTTTTTATAACCATAAGTACCTTTTCATGCTATTCGCTCTATTTCACATTTTTGCAAATTACGAACGTAAGTACGTAGTTTGCAATATTCGTATAATTAGTACAGTATATAACAATATAAAAGAAATGTTTTAAATTAAGACACGAGTTCTAAAATATTCGTAGCCACAATCATATTTATAATAAATATGCTTTTCGGTTTATTTATGTAAATAACAAGGTGACCTTATATGAAAGTATTTGTTTGTCTAGATTATTTATTATACTTTAAATATACATGAAGCGCTATAACAATCTCAAAAGTAACATAAAAGTCTTTCCTATAAATCAAGTTATACTCGTAAATATTCGACATCCAAGGGAAATAATTATTCATACAGAGCAGACAGTTCAAGATGACCTAGATAATATACTCGTATAGTATCATAGCAAATAGCAATCACTTTTAGCCGTTGCGATATTCCAGGCAAATTTTAAATTTTATATTATTAATCGACTAGAAAATCTTCTGAAAATTATTTCGTAGTTATACATATTCGCGCTCACGCACGTAATACACATAACACACACACACCCACACATAAGCATCCACACCCACATCTAGAGTTCAATTTTAATATTAAATTAGTTTTAGTTTCATTATAATTTTAAAATGTAACATAGTGAAGACACTAACTTTCTTTTAATTGTTTTTATAACATCATCTTAGGATACATGAACAGCGAGAACCTCTAACACACGTATTGCTATAATTAAAAGAGGGTTTCAACCCCATGCAATGCATAGTAAGTAAGTTTATACAAATAAAATATTTTGTAACCGTGGATTTAAAAAGACGGTGGTAGAGCCCATCAAAAAAAAAATGCCCAACTGTGTTTATCGTAGGTTCTTTTTGTAAGCCCTTGTAAGTTATGTTTATGATCATCAGTAATACCACTATTAGTCGCAGGTATATTGGAAATAATAAGCGCAAAAAACGATATCGATAATACAAAAGTACTGTATAGGCCTCCTTAAGAAGCTTTTGAATTTGAGTTTGAATTATTATCATTTGTATGTAGTACTAAATTGGTCTGGCAAAACTCTTAGCTCAATTTGCAATGCATTTGCAAAAATACCAAATTTTTTTTTATATAATTGATATTTTGTTGATACAAAAACCATGAGAGAAAATGCTGTCCATGGAACTTGATGTACATATTTGCATAATTTAAGTTCTGAGTAAACGATGTTTTCTCAAAAAAAAAACTCTTTCTTTGAAAAAAATAGTGCGCTTTGAAAGTACACAGGTCAGTAGTGAATTTTTTTGGGGCAAACTAATTTTTAAGTCAAACAAAACTAATTTACAAATCTAAAACTTTAGATGTGCGGCCCTAAAAGGGAAGGAAAAGGGTAGATATGTTACAAATTTAATGAAACCGAGTTTTTTGTCCGTATTAGAAATTTTTTATTAAATTTTGTTTTTGAATTTTTTATTGAGAAAAGAGAATATATGAAATATTCTTATTTTATATTTTATTGTAAAATAGTATATTATATTATTAAATAGTAGTAGTAAATTAAAATACCACATGTTATTTGTAAATATTAAAACTGCCTAACCTTCCAATGAATTGGCTTAAAAAACGACGATAAAAAGTGACGCTAATCCGTAAAAATTTTAGACTCATGCGCCTAAAGTAGTTTCACTTAATAAGAGTACAGATTTCAAATTACAGTAGCTACTAAGGCAACGTTTTACATACATATTGGTGATTTCTTAAAATCTGAGACAAAGGATATAAAAATAAGGAAGTCTGACTGTCTTTCCAATTATTATTTTAAACTACAGATTTATTTGATAATTAAATGTGACATCCAAGTGTAATGATAGATTTATAGTATTACTTTGCGTGACAACCCTAGTGTGTCACAACAGAGTTAGATGCGTTCCAATCCCGGCGAGGGAACAATATCCTCTTAAAATTCATCGAGTTTTACTTTTCGACTTTGTAGTATGAAAAGATGGGAATGAAAAATTGGGAGCAATAACGTTTCCGCTGACAAAGATATTAAATATTGCGGTGAGGTGGGATGTTTTGAGAAGTGGCGACACATCAGTCCCCTGTCAGACTGTCACAGAATTGTGCGGTTAGTACGATGGTCGTGACACAGAATTACCCTGAACTTTTGTTGTTTCCATTCACGTGCAGACAGTTTAAAACGAATTTACCCATTATGTATAGGACATGTTACTCTTTTGTTCTACTTATTAAAAATGGGTTTCGTTTATTGGATGTTTTGTGCTAATTATAACATAACATAGAGCGCGTTAATAATTACATCGAAAGAATTGCCAAAGCTTATCACCAAAGACTTCGCCATAAAGTGAATTTGAGTTATCGAAAGTGTAGTGACACAATATGATATAGTGGGGTGTTTTTAATCAAGAACTCAAGAATAGTGCAAGTGAATAGACATTATAGTAAACTAAGCATAGGCGTTGGACTCTAGACTTCGATAATACAAGTACATATCAGGTAGATTAGGTCAAAGTATTATTATTAATGAGTCTGTAAGGTTAAATTGTAATCTTATGATATAAAACAACCAAAGGTTGGTTAAAATAAAAAAAATAACATGCGTATTTCTCACCTACTAAATAAATCAAGAAATTAAAATAATAATTTAGTTCTTTTTAAGTTTAAAGGTAAAAGTTGCGTTTCTAAGACTTCGTTATTATTCCTATTTTATAAATTATAATAATTCTATTGAATATATTTTTCAGTATTAGTTATTTAAGAAAAAATATTTAAAATGCAGATATATAAAGGCGTTACTCAGGACTTCAAAATTTCAGACACTATTATATAAAATTTGCTAATAGAAGAAAATTGTATGTGTATTTTTCATAGTTTATCAGTTTTCATTAGTAATTATCATCAGTTATTCAATCATCTCATTAATAGTAATTTCCTACCAATATTATATGCTTTTAGAAAACATGAGTAAGTTATTTGTACGATAGCCGCCTGTGAGTTTGTCACAAAACTGTCTCATGTTTCCAAAATTTGAATACCCAAAACTTGGAAGTTTCTATTATCGTACAAAAAGTTTTCTATTAATGTAACTCAATATAATACACCTTAAAATGGAATTTAAGTGCTCTAATTTACTATTTAATACGATACACATCATAACTTAATATATGTAGTCTTTTATAATTCATTCGAACTATCTGGTTTTTCAAAATAATAACTGTATACAATTGTATTTTAATCAAATTAAAATCTTTTGTTTCTCGATTTAATAAAACAGTTCATTTAAGTCAGTTGTGATGTCAATTTATATGAGGTATTTTATCGTTAACTATTTTGTATTTTACCATAGTTATAATTACATTGACGGTCGTTGTGGCTCACAACTCAATGAATGACTCTATTAGAGTAATTTAAAATAATAAACTCAACAGTTTTCCGGGCAACATGTCTTTCTTGCAAGTAAAAACACGTACTTCAATCCAAGTATTATAAACATTAACTACATGTAATTAAAGCAGCAGCTTACTAGCTCTGAACAACGGGATCCAAGGGTCTTTTGTTAAAGTTAGTTTGATATCAAACTCTAAGTAGCATTTCAAGCTTCGTTTCGAAGGGTCGATGGCTTTGAGTTCGCTTTGTTCTATTTTCCAGCAAATGATTAAAATTATGTTTTAATATGAAACATATTGACCATTGTTATCACAAATATATAAAGATGACTGAATCTATGAAATAACAAACTGTAATTCCTGATTTAAGATCATTTTATTAAATGAAATCACAAATCCTCCTGTTATTGTATTTGCAAAGAAGAACGAATTTGCAATCAAGATACAGATATGGTACAAAAGGTATAGAGAGAATAAGGAATACAAAAGGGAAGATGAGATATTGCTCGAGCTAATATTTTTTTTAATATATGTCTGAGTGCAATAGTCTGTGGAACGCTGGCGCCATTTTTCTATCGGCGTGAGGCAAAGTCAATAGTAACAATCCCGCACGTCTCTCGGTAGTTCTTGGGTGATGGTCCGCCAGAGCGGTTGACTATTGAAACTGTTGCGTTCCGAGCTATTAGTGTGTAATGTTTGTATAAATTGTTATCGGGAACATTAAGTGATTGGACATTATAATCTGAGTTAATTCATAAAGTGTTTGATTGCAACATACCCACCAAAGCCCGCAGTATGGAGATTGAATTATGGATGCCACTAATGACGATGTCGGCGGAGAACCCTACGCCCCAATGCTTGATGCTCCGTCGCTCTTATTCTCCGACATATATATATATTTATAAACATTTGTACAATAATCTGGACACTCGCAGTTAAAGATTCGCATCCTATTTCTTAGGATTGCGTTAATTAGCTGCTACTTACCTTCAGATATTTTTCATCGAGGGGAGAAAAAATCGAGTTAGAAGAAAATGCAAAACCTTAGACTAACAGCGAAGAGTCCTTATCCTAGAATAATATAGAGTGGATGAAATTATTATATAATTAAGATGTAATTTATTTAATATTCACACCGGCATATTTAGCGGAACATAAATAAAATATTTGATATCAGTATTATATAAGGTTATGATACTGATATCAAACCATTATTTAATTTTTATTTTATGTTTCGCTAAATTTGCCGGTGTGTATATTTATATTCAAAACGTGCTTATTTAATAATAACCAACCCTTCAAGTCAAACAGGAATGTGTTTTATAAGAATAGAGTTAATGGTGAAAATTTTGAAATACCTAGAAACTTAATCAGATAATTTGTGGCTTACAATTTTTTTCAAAACCGTTTTAATACTATGTATTAACAATATTAACGGGTACATATCACGTTGGCGTTTTTAAATTTTGTCGATATTATGTGTACCCGTTAAAATGGTCGATATGTCGATAAACCACAAAAATTTACGTCTTAATACGGTTTATGTATAATATGTATTCACCCGAAACAGCTCGACGGTGACCAGACAGGAGTTGGCATCAATGTGGGCTGAAAAAAAGATCCTTGGATCACTTCCAAACAAAGGTCGAATTTAGAGTATGCAAAAAGTTAACATGCTAAATACGCGGGTAGCTTTCGTTTTTTGTAAAATAATTTGAAACCTAAGAAAAATATCAACTAAAAAGGAGCGCTCACAATTTGTCTAACTTTAACGTGTAAGAAACAATTATTATATAGAAATACTAACTGACCCAGCAAACGTTCTTTTGCCATATTGAGATTACCGCAATAAAAAATAGGGATTGGTGACAGACATATGAAAATTTAGGGTTGTATATATTATATGTATTAATTTCACGTCATAAAAAAAAACAAAACCCATTTAGGCGTGAATCACCGTCAACATTTAGGGGGATGAAAAATAGATGTTGCCCGATACGTCACCCTGGCCGTTATGGACGCTAAGATTCACGACACGAGAATTATTTTTTATTGCTGACGGTTTAGCGCTTGACTGTGATGTCACCTGATGGTAAGTGATGATACAGTCAGATGAAAGCGTGCAAATCTGAGTAAGAGGCGATATGCCCCTTACACCGGTTTCAACACAGCATCGTACTGGAATACAAATCTCTTTGTTTTGGCGGTACGTCTTTGCTGGTAGGGTGGTAACTAGCTACGGCCGAAGCTTCCCACCAGATCAGACTCGGACCAGGGATTGAAGCCGGGGCCTCTGCAAGCAAGGCGAGTACTCGCACCACTGCGCCAGCGAAGCCGTTTATATATTAGATAAATTGTAAGAAGAACTATTAGATTTTTTTTTAAATTTGCATCTCATTAAACTTTGAATTGATCTATATATTTAAATCATCTAATATTATGTAATATTTTGAGACTAATAATTGATAAAAAATAATGTGTAATTGTGTAGTTAATTTATTAAATGTAAAAACAAGTCAAGGACTGCTAACGAGACTTCATTCCGCGTTTCGTTTTCGTCCATTCCCATTCGAATAAAATGAAATGAAAATTAATCAAAACTGTTTAAAAAATAGGTCATGGTTTTGAAGTATGTAAATTAATAATAATATAATTAATTAAATTCCTACAATAATAATAATTTAGTTACTTATATGAGTTTAAAAGGTTATATTAGAATTAGTATACTCTACGAGTAATTATAATAAGTAGAGCTTATCTTTAAATGTGTTTTTATGCTACTTGTTTTTTAAAATGTTATTATTTCTTATTTTCTTTTATAGATATGTTACTAAGTTAACTTCCTATAAAAAAATTGTATATTATTAAAATGTTTACATTTTTTATTTACTAAATGTAAATGTTTCGCTAAAGTATTTTAAAGTTCAACATAGAATATTCTAAACTTTGAAATGTGGTAGATATCCGTTTTCTATGCCTTGTTACCGCAAATGTTTGTTTTCTCTGTTTAACTTTTAACTAGCGTTTAATAACTACGTAAGCTGGTTATATATGCAATATGAAAGTAAATATCATATGCTCAAATAAGCCAGGAAAGGAGAAACTAAACAAATTGTTGTATTTGGAGATCTTAGTTACTGTGTTAAATGGTACAAAGGTGTAGTATTTTCAGCAGGTACAAATTTGTATCGTTTTTTTGTGTTTATTATTGGATTTTGTTCTAAAGTCACTTTTATCTATTTCGAGTCTGTACTAAAAGTTGATAAACAAACGGGGTTACCGTATAGTGTCTTGGACGGCAGCCACATTCCTAGCAGGTGATCCCCCATGGGAGCTCAGGGTGGAAGTTCTCACGACTGCTTACCAGTGCAGAGTAGCCGCGAGAACCAGAGGGGAATTACCAGACGTTGATGAAGTAAGCAGGGTCAGGGTACTAGCTGACAGAGCCTTGACCTAAAGATGGAAGGAGGATCTCGGGTCCCTAGCGGCGGGCGTGGCTATAATAGGTGTGATCCGCCCTCATCTGGATAAGTGGCTGGGCAGAGAGCACGGATCGCTCTCCTACAGGTTGGTACAGGTGCTTACCAGTCATGGTTGCTTCGGTAAATATCTGTATCAAACTGTTGGCTGTGAGCCGTCGGCTAGCTGTTACGAGTGTGGTGCCTCGTTAGATACAGCTTACCACACGGTGGCAGAATGTCCCGCCTGGGGTTCTCAGCGACTCATTTTGACGTCGCTGATCGGCAC
>JACTOM010000198.1:450699-461522 GCA_015832385.1 Elymnias hypermnestra
CTTCAACAACAGACGAAAAAATTAATGAAGTGGAGAAAATGGTATTGGCCAATCGTCGAATCACCGTTAGAGAAGTTGCTGAGGACCTAAACATATCGATTGGCTCGTGCCATTCGATTTTTATCAATGATTTGGGCATGAGACGGGTCGCCGCGAAATTCGTACCAAAATTGCTCAATTGTGACCAAAAACAGCATCGCATGAACATTGCTAATGAGATGTTAAACTCTGTCCGCGACGACCCAAATTTGCTCCAGAGGGTCATAACTGGTGACGAATCGTGGGTTTATGGTTATGACGTGGAAACCAAAGCTCAATCATCTCAATGGAAGCTGCCGCACGAACCAAGACCGAAAAAAGCGCGCCAAGTTCGATCGAATGTGAAAGTTTTGCTGACAGTTTTCTTTGATTGCAGGGGCGTGGTGCATCATGAGTTCTTGCCACAGGGAAGAACGGTCAATAAGGAATATTACCTGCAAGTTATGCGCAATTTGCGCGAAGCAATCCGCCAGAAACGCCCGGATTTGTGGAAGAACAAAAATTGGCTTTTGCACCACGATAACGCCCCTGCTCACACATCGTTGCTTGTGCGCGACTTTTTGGCCAAAAACAACACACTAATGATGCCGCAGCCACCGTATTCCCCAGATCTGGCCCCCTGTGGCTTTTTCTTGTTCCCTAAACTGAAGAGGCCCATGAAAGGACGACGTTACTCTTCTCCTGACGAGATAAAGACGG
Source organism: Elymnias hypermnestra (assembly GCA_015832385.1). NCBI lineage: Eukaryota > Metazoa > Arthropoda > Insecta > Lepidoptera > Nymphalidae > Elymnias > Elymnias hypermnestra. The sequence goes on from JACTOM010000198.1 coordinate 451,438, forward strand.
CATCGAAGGAGGAGCTGAACAAGATAAAAAAAATGATTTTTTGAAGTGCTTCGAAGATTGGAAAAACCGTTGGCACAAGTGTATAATATCACATGGGGATTACTTTGAAGGGGACAAAATAGATATTCATGAATAAATAAATAATTTTTGAAAAAACACATAATTCGCGATACTTTTTGAACACACCTCGTATTATAGAAGGCAACATAACACTATCGAATTCTGGACTTAATAAAATATATATATGTCGGAGGGCAGATATCTGTGGAACGCTGGCGCCATCTATCGGCGTCGACAGAGTCAATGGTGGCAGTCCGGCGGGAGTCACTCGACAGTTGTCGAGTAGCGCTCGATCGGAACAGTCAACTGTTGAAACTGTCGCGTTCCTAGCTATTAGTGTTAATGAGTTTGTGTAAATTGATATCGGGAACATTAAGTGATTGAACATTATAAACCGAGTTAATTAATACAGTGTTTGATTGCACCAACAATACCCATGAACGCCCACAGAATAAGAAATTAAATAATGGATCTAATTAATAACGATGTCGGCGGAGAACCCTACGCCCCTGTGTTTTATGTTTCTCCGTTCTCTCTTATTCTCCGACATATATATATATATACATGCCTGTAAGTAGCAGCCCATTATAGTACTACTGCTGTGCACAGGCCTCCTTACTCATACGAGAGAGGGTTATTAAAACATAGACCCTCCAGGCTGCTCCACTTTGGGTTGGCAGGCATAGTACACAAGTGCACTCTCAATTCATTCACCTTTATAGTCCGATGTGACGGTAAACCGACGCGACCGGAGAGTGGTCAGGCGCAGAACCGATGGCTTAACGTGCTCTCTGAAGTACAGGGTTGGATTAGACCGCCAACTTTCCAACTTCGGGCAAATATTGAGAAAATTTTAATAAAAACTAAATATCCATTTCCACTAACCTAACGAATAGACCAATGAGGCAATTTAAGAGGCAGTTCAGTATATACAATGTACATAATAATGGGTAATGAAAACATGTTGAAAGATATATCAATAATTTTTCAACCAGCCCTATATTTGGTAATTTCTGCTGTACGTAAATTTATTCAAATTTGCTTACACAAACGTAATTGAATAATCATACTTATTTTATTACCATGCTTAGGGAATGGATTAGGCAAGCTTTAATGTTTTGCCAAGGAAGTGAAAATCAATGATCGGAAATATAAACTTCTTCTGAAATAATAAGTCCGGAAATTGTAACATATTTTATGTTTAATACTGATCGGATGGTTAGTACTTTTCGTGTAGAGTTAATTTACCTTGGAGGCAATGATACGCGTGAGTGGATGTTTGCTGCGCGCTCTGATAAAGGGATCTCCTCACAATGTAGTATTCCCTCTGGAAAGAGTAAATTTGATGTAGAACATTCTAAAATGTGAAAAAGTTAAATTTGGCTGGTCTGTTTAAAAGTATGTTTTAAAAGGTATTAAATAATAGTAATAATCAACCAAGTTTGTATGTTTAATATATGTAATAAATTATGTAAATTCTTCTCTCCCTCTGTCTTTTCTTTAAGTTAAACTATAAATAATTAGGTGGTAACACTGATAGCTCTAGAATATTGTGAGTTATTGAGTAATATAGTGGTAACACTTAAAAATACTGAGAAGTATAACGAAATTTTTACGAAAATTTACTAATTAACGTTATTCAATGCGAGGTAACTTTAAAGAGCAGAACAAGTTGGTTCGTGGTGTAGTTGTTGTAAAGGGCATAGTGCAAGTTCTACAATAATAATAGTGTAAAGGGAATATAAAGATGTAAATTAATTAAAAGTGTTTGGAAAATATGTGTAGGTACTTCTTTTTTATTATTTAACTGTCTCCTCAGCCGCAAGGATTGTCTGGAAGAGAGCGCTATTCAGCGATAAGACCGCCCAATTGCACACTAAATGTAGTTTATATAAAGTTATTGTATGTTTCTTCTCTCCTTTTTTTGTGGTGTTTAAAAAATATAGATCTATCTTTATATCATGTCAATGTCTAAAGTATTACATATAATATATATGTATATGTATAATACTACAAAAACTTTGAAATATTACAAACTTATTAGAAAAACCGCTTTTGTTTTTTTAAATTAAATTTTTACACCAGGTACAGAATTGTATTAATTATATGTTATATCGCGATAATCGTAGAAAATCTGTTTATTTATAGTTTTTAAAATGGACTTTGCTGTTTTGGTACGGCTTTCTAATCCCAACCGCTTCTAGTTCCTTTACTTAAAATATGAATACATAAATAATAAAAGAAATATACAAATGATATATTGTTTTATTAATTCTCTAGCGATAATATTTACATATAATTCCTTTATAAATAACATACTCTGCCCGGAATCATCCGGGACACCAGGTATGAATGCGAAAGTTGAACCCCTGGTGCTTCATTCATGGATGAAGAGGGTTCCGCTGGGTTTTAGTGGGTAGTGCGAGGCCTTCTTGTTCGCCGAGTCCCACACTCCTGACATACGGTCGGGGTCAGTGCTTAAAAGCATTTCCAGCGAAAAAAAAAATGTAGATAGATTAAGTTTTATTGTAGTAACAAATTGGTCTTATAAGAAGTTATATTATTGTCTTTGAAGACGTGATAAAGGCGAGGTGTTGATGAGAGGTAAATAGAGTTGTAATTTGCTTTTGCTCTGTCTGTCTTTGAACGATAACTCATTTATCTCACTAATAAAGATGGTTACGTCTGTTTAAATTATAAAACTGTCCTTGATTTTCAAATATATTAAAATATGCCTTAATCATTAGGTAGACAAATGAAAAAGAATGTGATTGATATAACTTTAATTTCTGCAAATATGTGCACTTATACAATATTCTGCACTGAGATCGTAAAATATTGTTTTTTATACATACATTTAATAGAGCTCAGACCCGCGAAAATATTTTTATCAAATTATTTGAAACTTTTTCATAGACCCTGTTTTCTTCATTTTTCAGCGGCGCTTGTTTCTCTGCTTAAACTTTACCTTTGTTCGAAAAGATCTCGTTTTTCTATTGTTTTCGTTTTTAATCTTCGTAAAGTTATGCTCTACGAATTCAAGCTAAAAGGTAAAAATCCCGCCAGTAATAGTTATTTCTTACTGTAGTCTTTGACGAATATTCTCAAATTGTTTACGGTAAATTTTTGTCAGTGACATTTATATATAGGGTAAAGTTAAATGAAAACGCAAATTAATTTGAGTAGACACATTACTAATTCTTCACTTCGTTCCGTTCGATTCTCGGTTGGACAAATATTGTTATCCTGATTGAGCATTAAATAATAATATATAAAATCTTTGTTTTTTTACATTGCTAACAGTACTTGGCTGTAATATCACTCAGATGAAACACGCGTTATTGCTACGTCTTTATTCTTCTAGCAACCTTGTTCGATTACCAAGATCACAATAACACTACATCTCCAATCATATAAGGCAATCGATAAAATAAAAAGTAATACCCTAATGCTAAGTAATTATAATTAGTTACGATGGGTTTTATTTCCATTTACTAGGTATATATATGTCGGAGTGCAAGAGTCTGTGGATCGCTGATCCATGTATAATAGTCTGTAGAACGCTGGCGCCATCTGTGTAGCGGCATGGGGGCAGAGTCAATAAGTGGCAGTCCGGCCCGTCTCTCGGCAGTTCTCAAGTGGCGGTTAAATAATAAATTTGTTTGATTGCACCAACATTACCCACGGTCGAAGCTTCTCGTCAATCCAGACTCAGGCATGTTATAAAATGCAACTTTCTAAATTTGCCCTGCCGGCAAATGAACTTAAGCCCACTGCTACTGACACCAGTATTCGTATCACTGTGTCAGCCAGGCTGTGTGTGTACAAGCATCAAGAGACAAATCTTCAGTTTTCTTTTAAATGCTTGTTGCGTTAACGTTATACATTTATAAATGCGCATTAAAATATCCTATTAACTGTGACATATAATTAACAATAAGGTTTTCTAATTTTATGTGAACCAACCATGTAAGGATTAAACCGAATCAATTCCCAACACAAACATTTCAAATTATAGAGAAGCTGACGCTCAGTTCTCAGGTATTGAAGTGAAATTCAATTTCGTTGGAAGGTCTTAACACAACAAAAATAATGTCATCTAAATTTTAAGAGAAACCATTACTTACTAAAAAGAACTCAGGTTAGATTAGCGCGTTACAATATTAGACTTACTTATCTAAGATTGTACCACTAATCAGGTGCTATGTATGTAATAAAAACATAAAAAAAAAATATTGCATTATTTTCGTAGTTGTTAAAAGTTGTTTCATTCAACTCTTCTGTACAAAATACTTTTATATAAACTAGCGAAGGGAAAATGTGTTCCCCATTTTTATGCGTTTTGCATTTCATTAGTATTCCAACTCTGTTATGTGTACATGTTAAAATTTGTTTTCGGTATTATTATTTTCTTTTTTGAACGCTAGAAACAGAGTAATAGGCTCAGCCACGATTCTGAGTGGGATATCAATTCAAAATATCTATTTATAACAGTACTATGCCAGTAAAACTATAAACATTGTTTCTTTTAGAATCTATTCATTTTATATAAAAACAGACATTACAATTATTTTATGTATAGTAGTCATATAGTAAAAATATAAAACTTTGAAGTCGATGAAAAAATGGCCATAACTTATTAACGATATTGAAATTTTTTTAAAGTTGTCTAATAAAAGAAAACTTCATTATTCAAGAAGAACAATCCCGCAGCTTACTTCCGATCTAACTTACTCAAAGTCGTCTAAAATATGTAAAAAGTTCTTTGGCCGAATAAGTTCCAATGACGTTTTTCCAAGAATTACCAATTTCGATGAGACCTTCTGGGAACTGGAATTATAATTTTTTTCAATCATTTCCAGGGATTTTCGATGCTTATAAATTTTATATTATTAATTGGTTTTGGCTTGTCCTAAATGACTTGTACAACTAGCGACTTCGCTACGTATGAAGTTAAAAAAAGTTTGTAAGTATGAAAACCATTTATTAAATTCATTTGTTACAAAAAATGTAATAAATGAAAAACCGCTCGACCGATTTTGTGCAAATTTCATATAAACCATCTACTAAATAGTCCGAAAAAAGCCTAAACATTTGGTTTGGATAAATGAACCGAACGTTCTAGAGTTATAAAGTTACAAGGGAAAGTGGCATTGATTTATATATATAAATTATAGCCACTACTCGTTCTAATTTTATTACTCTGTTATGTGTACATACTCGTATATATATGTCGGAGTGCAATAGTCTATGGAACGCTGGCGCCATCTGTCTATCGGAATGGGGCAGAGTCAATAAGTGGCAGTCCGGTGCGTCTTTCGAGAGTTCTCGGGTGACGGTCCGCCGGAGCGGTCGACTATTGAATTATTATTAATGAGTTTGTGTAAATTAATATCGGGAACATTAAGTGATTGTATTATAATCAGAGTTAATTAATAAACTGTTTGATTGCAACAACATTACCCACGAACGCCCACAGTAACGAGATTATGAATGCCATTAATGACGATGTCGGTGGAGAACCCTATGCCCCTATGCTTTGGGCTTCCTCTTCTTGCTTATTGTCCGACATATATATATATATATATATATATATACCCTTATTGTTTAATTCCTAATATAAGCTAAAAAAAGGTTGTTTTTCTTCCACTCCAGTTAAATATATTTTGTTTGAAATGGATGACACTTGATGTTAAACCGTTTATTCAAATGGTAATTTGTTTTGTGAAAAAAAACCTCCTTTCATACTAGTGAATAGGCCTGTGCCCAACAGTGGGACGTTATTGTCTAGCTATTTACTTACTGCTATTATTAATCTTGACTTAAAAGGTTTCAAAGCCTTCTGTCTATCTAAGAAACTTTTTTTTAAATATTACGTGCTCATCTGAGAATAACTGTATCATAATGTAAGTTGAATGTCGTCAGGTCGATTTAAGTCATAATACGAAGAAATAATTGACTACCCCAGCTCTAAAGTAACTTAATTGTAAAACGCGATGGAAGTTACAGGAAACACAATTAACGAAAAACATTTCTCTAAAATGTGGATGCACTTTCAAATATAATATAATTTTTATGAAAAATGTTATTTATGGGACTCGAAGAGTTCCAGGTTATAAACACTTTCAATATGATTCAAATATATGTTCAAAAAATATTGCACCTATCAAACTTTTACGATATATTTCATTATGAGCATTATATATCACACTTTATACTTAGCTGTTAAACGTTTGAACAATAAAACTTTATTTTATAAATATTTACAAAGCATGCATTTATTTTAACTACCTTACGAACCCTTTCGATTTCCTATCATAGGCCATTTATACCGAATGAAAGTCAAGATCGTAGAAGCGTAGAATCTTATTTTACTAATCGTGTTTCTCATGACACCTTTATTTAATTTTAATTAACATTATCAATATAAAATATTATTATCATGAAATTTGCACAGGGCTATAGTCAAAAATATAATATTTCTAAAATAATGTCAAATTCTTTTCAGAAGTATCAATATACCAAATTATTTATACGTTCGCATCATATTTCAACAAAGTACAAATATAGTAAATAAATATTGTGTTTATCAAGTTTATTTTAATGATAGACAATTTTAAAGAGTGGCTTTACATTCAATGAAAGAATTAAAAACATTCAATTTTACAGTGGATATTATTAAGCATTCACAATTTACCGAAAATGCGTAAAATTGTGTTCACACATGAGAAATTCATTAATACACACTGCTTGCGGAGGGGAAATAAAGGACTGTTATGATAAGCATTCCAACACCGCGAAATACGTGTATATAACTACAATTACATGTAATAATTTAGTAGAAAAGGTTATTATCGTCGTGAAAACGTTTTATTATCCGTTTGTGAAAATAATTTCCCACAATTAAACTGGATTAGCTGGAAGTGGAGACAAGGTAGCCACGAGATTACTCCGTCGGGGACAAACTTACAAAGTGCGGAATAAATGAGCGAATTAGTAGCAACTCTGAGATGTAAATCACAATTCTTTGCGTTATTAACACTGGACTGCGGTAACTTATTTTATGAGTGGCGGGGTCTTGATTTATTCACTCTTATAGCTTGCTCAAGGATTTAATTTTGTTGCGTATAAATAAATCATTCATTTTCTTTTTAATTTTAAAGAAATTAAAAAACAATTGTTGTAATTACAGACGCTACATAAAATTAACAACTCAATCAACTGTATACATTTATATGAAAAACTCCAAGAAGACATTCTTGAGATATCACTTAAATGACTACGACGGCGACCAGGTTATTCAGCGCTTTACTAGATTCAAGCAAAGAAAACGTTTGCATTTCGGTACGATACTGTGTAGCTTGATGTCTCTCCGGTTGTATCGGATTTCCGTCACATTAGACTATGAGAGTGAAGGAATAGAGAGTGCATTTGTGTACTATACCTGTCAATCCGCAGTGGTTCTGCGTAGTGGGTCAATTCTCTAAAAACCCTCACTTAAAACCCTCTCTCATATGAGTGAGGAGGCCAGTGCCCAGCAGACGGACGTTAAGGGGGTGCTACTTATCTTACTGTGTAGAAACCATAAGAGGTAAACAAGTTTCTGCCGAGATAAAAAAATTAAAAGGGCGTGAATACAAAATACACATGTCAGAAGTGAAACTTCTTTGGCAAACTAATTTTTAAGTCTTGTTTATATTTACACAAATCTAGAACTTTATATTTCCGAGACTTAGAGGGAGGGAAAAGGAAGATATGTTATGAAATTAATTGTCATTAAAATATTAAAAGTGTCGAAAATTAATGCAAATAATTTATTGAAATCTCAAAAGACGAATTATAAATAAAAATCCCAACGTTTTTTGACAATTATAAGACATTATTTTGACAATTAGAAATTATTAATGTAATTTCGAATTTTAATTTAAAATTTAGAAATGGGAATTTATGAAATATTTTAATATTATATTTTATGCAAATTAGTATATTAAATTATTAAATGACGAGTGGCAAATTGAAATGCCATATGTTATCTGTAAATATTGAAAGTAACTAACTTAACCTAACCTAAATTTTAAACGAATTAGCATAAAAAACGCTGCATATCTTCGTGACGGTAATCACGCGTTTCATCCATAAAAAAATTGCCCTCATGCGTCTAAAGAAGTTTCACTTCAAAGGTTTCTTCAAACTACGCGCAAAAATAAAATTAACAACAAGAAAAAATCAGGCCCTTGAAAGTCATAGAGTATGTACACGAATTTTATAGAAATACTAAATTTGAAAAATTATTCATTATAACAAAAAAGTTGCCTACAACGCTTAAATTTATATGTAAGTTAGTCAAAATTTAATATATTTGACCACTGACAGGGTTACCTTAATTTCCGTAACAGATGCTGCGAAAATTTTGATACCTTTTTTGCATTAAATATAAAAACTTCCAAGTTTGAAGGAAATCCGTTTAACTAGAAAAGCCGTTTCCCATAAAATTGGCAGTAAAAGTCTCCGCTCGAATTTTATTATTGGCATTAACGTGGATATCCAACTAAGCAATAACAAAATTGAAACGGCTCTGTCTTAAACCGCAGTATATTTTAAATATAATTTACTACCCTCTACTAATTTGTTAATTATTTTTACTACAATTATACCTTCAAGAAAATTTGCGGTACATATTTAACCGCAGAAATTGGAATGATTGAATGGAAAATTAATTTCAAATGTATTTTGTATAATATGAAGTAATGCAAAGTTACATGGAATATCGGAAATTTTGAGTAAACTTAACCACCATAGTGTTAGCGTTTTTAATTATTTTATTTGTGGATTGCTATTAAATTACTATATGTGTATGACGACGGCGACGAACTTTAATGTGGGTACAAGGTGTGCAGCGAGCAAGCAACAAACATCTAGCAACATTCGAACTACCCCCACTCGCAGAAACTAGTATAAAAGGGCTTGCATTAGATTGGCGGGCATTTTTACGCGAAGTGTTGGCCAGTGGACCCCTCGCACCCATAAATTATCGGTTATTGTCATTTAATTCAAAAAATAATTAATAATTTAGTTGAAATTAATAAATAATCTCTGTGAAAATTGACTGTGGTTGTCTTTATTTAAACGATGGAAGACTAGAACCCGATATGTATATTATACTGAGGTCCTTGTAATTATATATGTGTTATTGCTAAATCGCAACACATAAAATATAAGATACAAAACAGTAGTAATGTAATTAAAACAACTTGGAAAATAATTAATAATGAAACAGGAAAAGCAACTCCGCGTTTTAATGAATTTAATTTAGAGTTAGAGAATAAAAAAATATCGTCAGACTCAGAGGTTGCTAATACTTTTGAAGAGTTTTTTACAAATATTCCTGTCTCAACTACTAAATCGCTGAACTCATCACCTTCCATTGCACTCTCTTGGCTAGCTGATAGCATGCCCCAATGTCATGGTATCTTTAAATTCAGTCATGTCGATGCCTCTGATGTTATTAAGTCATTTAATTTAATCAATAACAAAAAAACTAACGATTTGTGGGGTCTATCGGTTAACCTTGTAAAATCATTAATTGACATCGTTGCACCTGACATGGCGGAAATTTTTAATAATTGTGTTGATTGTGGTGTATTTCCTGACTTAATGAAGCACAGCAAAATAATACCGATGTTTAAGTCAGGCAGTACTTCTAACCCTAGTAACTTTAGGCCAATATCGGTTCTCCCAACCTTTAGTAAAATATTTGAAAAAATAATGTTGAACCAGTTGCTAAAACATTTCAAAAATTATAATTTATTACATAATAAGCAATTTGGCTTTACTCGAGGTCGCTCGACTACCGATGCTGGCGTACAGTTATTACTCAATATCTACGAGGCCTGGGAGGATTCACGTGACGCGCTTGGCGTTTTCTGTGATCTGTCTAAGGCCTTCGATTGTGTTCAGTATGAAACTCTGATCGGGAAATTGCGACACTATGGCCTCGCGGGCACAGCATTAGACCTGATGAGTAC